>WSUE01000197.1:0-71260 GCA_019633535.1 Tulasnella sp. JGI-2019a
AGTCATCAAAAGAACATCCTCAGTCAGCACACAGAGACAACACAGGAATAGAGATAGAAGAGGAAGAGAGATGAGACATATCGGTATGTGAGTCAAACATAGACAAAGAGACATGAGAGACTAGAGTTTGGAAAGGCTTTGTAGGTGAGGATCGGACAAGGTCAGGACAATTATAGATGGGACTACAATGCTTAGATAGCCTCTTCCCAACTTGACTGCTCTCTCCTTTGAGGATTGTGGAAATGATCTAGAGCTGGGGGTCATACTGGATTGCATTCAGTGCCATGCTGGACATGGGCTGTCCTCAGAAGGAAGATGTGAAGACTGCGAAGAACTACCAGCTATGCTTATCAGACTCTGCCTCCCTTGTGGATCCTCAGCTGCAGAAGTGAAGCAACTGTTTCCCGATTGCTAGGAATGGTGTGGGCTGGGACTAGAGTTGAAAGAGGTTGTGAACAAGACTGAGAATGAGGATGAGGATGAGGCTGAAGAGTCCCCAGTTGTATTCAATGAACAATTTCAAATATGGCACTGCTGAAGTGGTCTTTTGGATTTCAAAGCTGACCACTTGATTCAAACATGAGTTTTAATTCTTGTTATATACCTTACATATCAAATAAAAATTGTAAATTATAAATATCCCTGGGATTGCAGAATAAGTCTTTCAAAGTGCATTTCAAATGTGGTTTCAGGTTTTATTACACATAGTCTATTAATAAATATATGCCTGGAGGACCAAATAGAATTCTGAATGCCAGTTGCAAATTTTAATTTAAATGCAAATTTCAAAGGTTCAACATCCAAGTATGATAGGCCTTTTTTTTGCCGATATAAATGCCCCTTCATACTGATTGGCATATTCCCTACAGATCCCATCGAATCTCGCCTTCTAAATCTTCACTTCTCTTCTTGCCATGACTGTCTTCAGTGCAATCGTGGCGACCATACGTTATAAATGGACAATATTGCTTTTCTGCTTCTTCTTCTTCTTCTAGTTCTTCCTGCATGGCAGTAAGGGTTTTGTCTTTGCTTCTGTATAACTGGAATCTATTTTGTCGCCCTCAAGAAAACTCGCACTATTTCGTGCTCCTGACATCCAAGGCTCTCTGAAGCGGGATGACGATCCACCTCGTAAATCATCTTATTCAACAAAATAGGTCGTCTCACTGTCATACGTTTGGGCTGAACTCGCTCGCTACTGGGAAAATAAGGCACGTGTTTTCAGGGCGATGAATCATCATTGTTGACATAATGCATCGCCTTCTTTACATCTACTCAACGATGGATGACTACATGGTACAGGCACTCAGTATCTTCTCGGAGGGGGCCTCTAGCACATGCAGCTCTCAGCTATGTTTATCAGTCGACTTTTATTCACTGACTTTACTCCCTCTAATTGACCACTGTGATGTAGGAATGATCCCATGCTCACAAAGTCTCAGATCTCCTGGATCATGATGAACTCATTCAATGACGCTTTAAAGACCTTCAGCGATGGCCTGCAACGTCTCCGCAGCACTAAGGCACGCCATCATAACACCCTCATCCCTATCTCTCGCCTTCCAATCGACCTGCTGGTCGAGATCTTCGCACTCGCTTCTGGGATGACTGAGATGAGCAAATCCGGAAGTCCAAGGCGCATGCTGGCGACGCTTGTGTATGTTTGCCACGAATGGAGAGGAAACGTCCTCAATGCACCATCGCTGTGGGCATATATTACTTCCTCTTATTCTAAAAGGGCCACCCTCGAATTTCTGGCCAGATCAGGCCAGGCCCCTCTTCACCTTGTCTTCGATCATTTCGATTTAAACAAGGAGTTCAATACGAAGATGGTCCGAGAGGTTCATCGATGGAAGTCTGTCGAGATGCCTAGGGTGACGAGGGAACTCTTGGAGGAGCTGGAACAGCAACCGGCACCGCTCCTAGAGAAGTTGGAAGTTCGCGGGGACTCGGAAATGGATCCAGGGACACCCAACCTCTTCTGCGGAAGCGCCAATCGACTTTGCCATGTCAACCTAGTCGACATTGCAATTTGTTGGGAGTCCAATATCCTTTCTGGCTTGAGAACGTTGGATATCAATCTCTCTCGGAAAGACGGTCCTTCAGCGCAGCAAGTTGTACATGTCTTGCAATTATGTCCTAATCTAACTAGCTTTGGGCTGTGCCTTCCATCCGAGTTACACCCAGGGCCCATCCCACTAGGAGGTTTTACAATTGAACTCCCTCGACTCAAACAACTGAAGCTAAGGATTCACCCACTGATGACCGAATGTCTTCTCCAGCGAATGCGTATCCCATCATGCAAGATCTTCGACATCGACCAAGCTGAAGCCACTAAACCCATCTTCTCCGCTGCAACAAAGCATCTCATTCCTAGTTTTTCGTCCACACTCCTTGTCAACAGGTTGGATATTCAGCTCACATCTAATGCCCTGGAGTACAACGCCGTCCCAAAGATCGACCAGGATTGTGATGAGGAAGTGGATGGCAAGTGGGGGAGACGTATACACATCCGAGCCTATGGTGATCAGTTCACCAATGATTTCGCCTTAGAATCCCTGGTTTGGCTCCTAGACAACGTACACCCTCCATCATTCTCCTCGCATATCTCCTTGGACATCTTTAGAATCCCTTCTTCACCCGCGTTAACACTTACCATTGACCAACTCTCCCCTGTCATCATGGAACTGAACCTCGGCCTAGCCGATTCGTCATTTTCCAAAGCCATCATATTGTATCTCGCCGAGCCTTTCAGGGTTGTTGTAGACGGGACTACAACGCTCAAATGGCCCCTTCCCAACTTGACGGTTCTCTCCTTTGAGTAGTGTGGGAATGATCTAGAGCTGGGGGTTGCATCCAACGCCGCGCTGGACGTGGGTTGTCCTCAAAAGGAAGATGTGAAGACCGCGAAGAGCTACCAGCTAGGCTTATCACACTATACCTCCCTTGCGGATCCTCAACCGCAGAAGTGACGCGACTGTTTCCCGACTACAAGGAATGGTCTGGGCTGGAATTGGAGTCGGATGATGGAGAGAATGCAGAGGAGATATGTAGGCTCCGTCGTCGTTTCATCATTGACAGCGATGAAGATGACAGCGACAGATGATTGAGGTGGATATGTGCGGGGTATGAAGATTAATATTGTTTAATGAGGTTACTACCGATGGTGATGTGGTTCGTAATGGTTAAGGCAATACTCAGAAACTAAAGTAAGGTGGTGTGGTCCCACCATGTCTAGTGCGCTCCGACCAAGCAGGCCTGAAGGATACTTACCATCATCCACTATCCGACGGATCCGTTGTAGCGGGGTCCCAACACCCAATCTATCGCACCAACAACCCGAAGGCCCTCCGGGGCCTTCCCACCGTCACTCGACCGTGCATGAAGGATTGCGACAACTATTGAGGACAAGAAGGAGAGAATGTCACAGAACCGGTAGAGTAAGATCTGAGTTAAAAACATTATTTAGTAAAACAGGAAGAGGATCTGCCCCATAAACTATCAAACCCAACAAACTGGGTTAGCCTCTACAACTGGGCTGCCTACTGCGCGTTCATTACCCCGGGGCTGGGAAAATAAGGCACGTGTTTCAGAGTAATGAATCACCATTGCCAACATTGCATCCACAATGATGGATGACTACATGGCGCAGGCGCTCAATATCTTCTCGGAGGGGGCTTATAGGACAGCCCGCTCTCAACCATCCTTGTTAGTCTACTCTTATTCGCTGACTTCACTCCCACTGATCGACCATTGCACCGACTGCGATATAGGAACAATCCAAAGCTCATGAGGCTCCAGATCTCCAAGATCATGATGGACTCATTCGACGACGCTTTGGAGACCTTAGGTGGTGCTCTGCAGCGCCTCCGTAGCGATAGGGCACGCCGCCATAACACCCTCCTCCCTGTCTCTCACCTTCCCAACGACTTATTGATCGAGATCTTTGCATTCGCTTCTAAGATGGAGGTTCGGTCCGTATGGCTTGGGTACAGTGGCCGAACGCGCATGCTGACGACGCTCGCGTTTGTTTGCTACGAATGGAGAGAAATCGTTCACACCACACCATCCCTGTGGGCGTACATTAATTCCTATGATCCCCAAAGAGCCATCCTCGAATGTCTCGCCAGTGAGGGCCAGGCTCCCCTTCATATTTTCTTCGACAATTTCATCGTGGTTTACGCGGAGTTCAAGACGCAGATACTTCAAGAGGTTCATCGATGGAAATCTGTCATGATATATGGAATGACAAGAGAGTTCTTGGAGGAGTTGGAACAACAATCAGCACCGCTCCTGGGGAATCTGGATGTTCGGGGGGAACTGGGGATGTATGAAGGGATATATAACCTCTTCTGTGGAAGCGCCAGTCGACTCCGTCACCTCACCCTGGAGAAGATATCAATCCCTTGGGAGTCCAATCTCCTGTCTGGTCTGAGGACGTTGGTTATCAATCACTCGGAAACCGGGCCTTCAATGCAACAGATCGTACATATCTTGCAATCATGTCCTGATCTGACTGTCTTCAGGCTCCAACTTCCATTAGGGTTACATCCAGGCCCCATCCCACGAGAGGTCTTAACAATCGAACTCCCTCGACTCGAATGCCTGAATCTAGTGGTTCACCCACTAATGACTGAATATCTTCTCCAACGAATGCATATCCCCTCGTGCAAGATCTTCGACGTTGAGCAGATTGGCGCCACTAAACCCATCTTCTCCGCTGCGACGATGCATCTTATTCCTATCCTGTCGTCCATACTCCTAGCCGCTAGCAGGGTGGATATTTGCATAGACAGCACCCTGCATTACGACGCGGCTGCAAAGATCGACGAAGAGGAGGATGACGAGGGCGAGGATGAGGACGAAGAACAAGACGAGGAGAATGATGGCAGGTTGCTACGACGCATACACATCCGAGTCGAAGATGACCAAGACACCGGTGGTTTCGCTTTGGAAACCCTATCTTGGCTCCTGGCCAATGTACACACCCCCGAGTTCTCCTCGCCCGTCTCCTTGTGTATCGATGATATCACCTCCCCACACGCATCAATACCTATCATTGACCGGCTCTTCTCTGTCACCACGGACCTGATCATCAGTCTAAATGATACATCATCGGCTAAAATCATCGTATCATATCTCGCCGAGCCGTTGGAGGTCGTTGTAGACGGGACTACAACGTTCAGATGGCCGCTCCCCAGCGTGACGCATCTCTCATTTGAGTACCGTCACTCCAATCTAAAGCCGAAGGTCATAATGCGTTGCGTTCAGCGCCGCGTTGGGCGTGGGTCATTCTCAATTCAAAGGGGTGAAGGCGAAGGGTTACCGGCTAGGCTCATCAAACTCCGCCTCCCTCGTAGTTCCTTGGCCGCAGGAGTCATGCAAATATTTCCCGGCTGCAAGGAATGGGGTGGGCTGGAACTGGGGTCGGAAGATGAAGAGGATGAAGAAGAGGAATAACTTCATCGTAGGGTCCGTCGTCGTCTCAACACTGACAGTGACGAAGATGAAAGAGACAGATGATTGGGATGATTATGTGTGAGATATGAAGATTTAATATAGCTCAATGACCGTGATGATGTGGTTCGTAATGACTGGAGCAATACTTGGGAACTAGATATTTTCAAAGATGGCGTGCCCCATTCATATTTTTGTCAACCCGCGATTCCCAATCATCCACATAAAGGCGACAAAGATCCGCCATGATGGACGATCCCGTCACTTGACCGCACAGAAAGATTGTTCGAACCAATCATCGTTAAGAACGAGGGAGGGGGATTGTAATGTTGGTCTAGTACAGTATGATCTGAGTTACAGACATCGTAACTCGTCAGAGATGGAGAACTGCAACTTCAAATGAGCGACCTTCCCCCACCAAAAAAAAAACCTCATTTCCTCGGCTCATACGGCGGTGTAGGCGTGGGCAACGACGGCCGCCTCTCCTTCTTCTCATCGCTCGTATTCGTGTACAATTCACTGCTAGTCGCCACCCCTCCAGCACCAGATCCAGAAACCTTCGATAACGCAGTGCTCGATCCACCAAACTCCCCACTCACCCACCCCGTCGGTTGTCCTTGAATTGTATAATATGCGAGTTGCGGTACCTGTTGACCCGGATGCGGTTGATATTGAGAAGGGTATTGAGCGGTTGGATTTTGTTGATCGGCGTACGAATATATGATTTGCGGTTGCGGTTGTTGTTGTTGTTGTTGTGGGATCCCTCCGGATGTCATCATGTATGGGTATTGTTGGACGCCGACGTATGGATTCAATCCATCAGGGTTCATCGACATCCTCTGCTCACCACCAGGACCGGGCATTCCAGACATCATCATCATCATCGGCGCACCAGACATCGGCCTCGTACCATCCGACGAACTCCAGCTTGATCCACTGACTGGATATGAACCGGGTCGCGAACCCGGGGTTGAAGATGGCTCGTAAGGATTGATAGTGGAAGCGTGTGGGTTCATCAACATTCCATGCTGTGGTGGACGGGCGGTAGACATGTCCTCGATAGACATCCGGCGTATGAGATCCGGATTGCGACCATCCTCTTGTATATTGCGTACCTCCCTTTTACGTCTCCTGTAGAGGCAGACACCGAGGATGATACCGAGACAGATGAAGAGGAGGCCGCCGACCACTCCACCTATTACAGGTCCGATGATGGAGCTATGAGTATTATTTGAGCTATGTGAAGTCCAAGGCGCGTGAGCACTTTGAAAAACAGTTTTATGTAGAGAGGATTAGCAGGCGACGCACCTTTCTGAAGACGCAGTAGCACTTTGCCCAGGGTAGATGGTTGATAACGCGGACGCACCCACGCTGAGCGTTGGGGCAACTCCGAGACATGATGCATCACTACTGGCGGCGACAGTGAAGTATGAGGAGACGGCACCGCTCCCCAATACATCGACCACAGAAACTGAGAGTAAAAATTGATTAACCACAAGCCTCGCTCATAGGTTTGTTGCTAAGAGCGAGGACTCACACACTGCGTTGACGCCAGCTTTTATATCGAGGGTGTAGTTCTAATAACGGGCGGGTTTTAGATGCTAGCCATAGCCATACGTGGGAGAAAAAACTCACGAAGGTCCCCGTAGAATATGTGACAGCCTTCGGTAATGACTACCCCGGAAATGAATAAATGTTGTCCTAGGTATTGAACCACGAGGGTGCGGACATACCATTTCCGGAACGACCGTCAACGTGTATGGAGGTGTCCCGCCAGTCACCGCTATCGACACATTGCTACATTGAGCCCTAAGAACAGAGAGAAGGCTGTTCAGAGGATAGGTTGGCTGCGGTTCTTAGCATCACTGACCTTTGTGCGGATACGTCGAGCTGTAAAGCAGATGAGATCATCCCTGACGAGCCACATGTAGATCCAAGGGGATCCGCAACCACATTGAATGCCTGCGAGACCTGAAAGAGGTGAAGAAATAAATGGTCAATATCGCCTCCTAGATAGATAGCGGGCACACTCACCCCTCCGGTCCCGCCGTACGCATCGTTCATACTCAACAAGTATGGTCCACCAATATCAAGGTCGACGGTCCAAAGATGCCAAAACGTCGTGCCCTGATTGATGGTCAACGGTTCCCGAAACTGCGAATATACATTGAGATCGAATGGGCCAAGGGGTGGATGGGCCAAATCTCGGGGGGTGAGAGTGACATTGAGAGTTCTGCAACGGGTCATGGTCGAGTTGGCTGTTCCGACCCATCCGAAAGAGAAAGACTGAACGACGTAAGGCGGTTCGGGGGCTACTTGAACTTGTGCTTGGGTATATGGAATGATGGCGTACAATAATATAACCAAGAACCTTAGGAACATCGTGTTGGTCATTGACGCATTGCCGGATGCTGGCATACTCAGTTTCAGTTTTGACCAAGGGAAGGCAGGCGCACGAGTGATCCGGGAGAGGTGACTCGGGTGAGGGCGAAAGAAAGGATGGGATTGTTGACCTGTAGAAGGATCCCCTCAAACAATAAAGGAGATGGCTTGCGACCGATGTCAAGCCCCAGTCTCGTCCTTGTTGGGGTAACTAATGGCAGGTCGTCGGGGTCGGGATGATAAGCATCGAGATTGATCTGAAGCATGGATGGACAATGCGCACCTTGTCTTTGAAGATCGAGGACACGCGGGGCTTTTGGTCAGAATACGATTCTCTGTGGCTTGCGAGAGGTGCGCATCTGTATTGCTCAGGGTCGGCGCCCAGGTAATTCCCGGAGACGTTTGCTTGGCATAAAAATAAACCGAGGCAAAAATGCGCAGCACAGCTTGATTGAGCCAACGAGAAAGAACACTATTCCTCGGCTATCCCTTCAGAGTATAACTACGAGACGAGAGGTCATGAACGTGGTCATCAGTACACGTCAAATGTTCAATTCCGGAGTCTACTCCCCCCTCCATCCATTCCTGTATGACGGAAAAGCCGCTGGTCCTAGCAAATATACTACGCGATTTATCATAAGCAGATCAAAGTCAGCTGAAGTCCCTCGTATGAGAAAGATATCAAACCTTCCCACCCAACAAACCACCACTACGTACATTCCACATCCGCATCCTGACTTTAGTTGGACCCAAGGGCGCAATTACTGTTTCGGTCAACCTTAGCGCATCGATAACCTACCTATCAAGTGCTCTTTGATGTATAGCCAATACGGACTTACTTATGACTGGCACTATTGCGTTTCGCTCATCCAGAACTCTCTTCTCTCTCGCCTCCTCATCATGTCCCATTTGTACGCTACCTTGTCCATCAATATGTGGCGAACCTTAGCGTTCATTACTACATTTAACCCTACTGTATTCATCGTACTGACACCTAAGTCTATGTTCAAGTAGTTGTCACTGGCGTTCAAGTTTGGATGATCCAATGAAAACTCGACGCTGATATATTGTGGAGTCCTCAACATCACCACTTTCGAGAACCGACGGAGTGCCGTTCTGACCCCGTGGCCACCTTATAGCATCATCTCTCGCGCCCCAACTATGCTTTTCTAACGATCAAAGTGCATTCCAGTTTGTTCAAACCAACCAACCCATGGCTCTTAGTACACACCCAAGAGAGCGAAATTTGCGACAGGAAATATCGTCAGTCCATTACCATTATGCCTTAGCTGAGATATCATACATATGCATCCTGGGATCTCCCTAATTCCTGAATTTGACATGATGATTGTAAATAAATCTAACCATAGACATAAAACTGTTGAACGCGCTACTGTGAGTATAGCCAACAAAATCAGAGAGTGCCTGGATACTGATCATAGTCGCGACGGCCACAGATTCGCTTGGCAACAACGCCTTCTCACAGGTCTTCAGCGTCGAGGCGAACGCTAATTCAACTTGCCTCGCCGCTGCCCAGATACTCGCACCTAGCTCTCTCGCTCTGGCGTCATACCCATAAAGCTCATTTTTTAACCTCCATTAAATCCCACTTTCTAATCTCGATTGTAATTTTTGCGATGGCCATCTTCGGTCCAATGTGGCAATATAAATACTTGATGGACTACCGCTTTTCTCCTCTCCTTGTATGACCTCAAAGGTTTTGGGTCCATTGTCGTTGTCTCCAGAAAGCTCAGACTTTCTACTCATACTTTCGTTCATCCAAGGGTTGCGGAACCGGGAGAAGGTCTGCCAGTGCCATGTAAATCAGGTTGGTCATGATGTCACATCCTTCTGCATCCATACAGTCTCCCATTCCCTGTTCGAGCCAAGTGTTCCCTTCCTCTGCGCTCTAATCTCCGTCGTCACAAATCCCCTCCGAACATAGTATCCTTCATTGATCCCTCGAATCGCGTCAAGTGTTAGAATGGCTTTCTTGTTCTTCGGCACATGCACACCGGTACGATGTTCCCCGTTCGCCTCCTCTGTCCCACTATTCGCCAGGTCCTCCATCTTTAAAAGTTGCAACTGCTTCTCCGCAACCCTCTTTGCAACTCCCGCCTCCACCAAGTTCAACAAGAGGGTTCCAAGACCTTTTTTTTGCAGCGTCGGATCCACGACCAAAACCTTCAACTCCCAAACTTCTTCATTCTCCATATCAAATTCCTCTGTCCTCTGAAAAGCCATGGTATGATCCTTTGGGACACCTCCTGTGAACACTTTCGGCGTATAGGGCTTTCCGCTCGCACTAGCGTAGAGCCGTGGTGCACCATCGCTAGGGATGGGCGACGAGAGGATGTACATGAAGTAATCGCCCCCTAGCTCAGCGCTGAGTTGGTCATCGGTCTTCAGGCGTACCACATCAGAGGAAAAGAGGCCGTCACTGGCTTGAGCGCGGAATGCGGCGTTCACGAGGCCGCGGAATGGTGTGAGATATGGATAATGTTTGTATTGATCTGGCGTCAAGAGAGAGATGATGGATAGTTGACCATTGATTTGCGGTCCTGAGGTCTCCATGGGGCGATTCATTCTGTTTTAACAAATGAGTGAGTCACGATGTATTGTCAGAGGACATCTAGCTCAGAATTTATTTACCTTTGAAGCAAAAGTGGTGAGATCCCAATCAAAGTGTGGTGAAAATACGATTGACTGTTATTATTAATCTTGTCTCATTATATCGGTCATCCACCAAGGAGGCTCGGCCATAAATACCACCAGGAAAAATCGGTCCATGTGGCACAGAAGTCGAAGGTTGAGAATTGCGTCTATTTTATGAGTGGGGTGGGAAAGCACTGAACGTACATTGTGACTGCGAACTACCCCATGCTACTGATTCATCACTGCGGCGAACCAATTCAGGCTCTGGACTAACACTTCCTGGATTATTTAAAAGGAACCTCGCAAAAATACAATACAGTCCAAAATCACATCCGCGTTATCAGCGAGGGCAATATCTGCTCCTCTGTGTAGTGGATATTCCTTTGCATGCTACAAGCCTCCCAGGCTCGACTAGCACCATAAACTCCTTTCGGCATCTGTACGATCCCAGTCGTCACGAACCCCCTTCTCAGATAATAGGCTTCGTTTACCTCTCGACATGTACCCAGCTTCAAAATCAACTTCCTGATCGGAGGTTCCTTGTTCTTGAGCACGTCACCATTGCCGTTACCTGTCATTCCGTTACTCGCCACCTTTGAGAGTTGTGGACGCTTCTCCATACTCCGCTTCACGACTTCTGTTTCAACTGCCTTCATCAACAGACTCGCGAGACCCTGTTTATGGAGTGTGGGGTCCACGACCAGCATCCTAAGCTCCCACACTTCATTCTCTTCCAGATCGATTGCTTTGGTCTGCTGTAGAAATTGCAGCTCTTTCGGCCGTTCGTCGCTCTGATTCTCCTGGGGGATGCATACTCTCCCACTTGCACTGGCGTAGATTCGTGGAGCCCCATTGTCAGGTATTGGTGAGGAAATGATGTAGGTAAAGAAGTCCGAGCCTAGTCCGGCGAGCAGTTGAGCATTGGTCTCGTGGCGCTGTGCAGTGGATGGGAAAAGGTAGTTGCTAGTGGGACCAGAGTGATTGGATTCGAAAGCCGCGTTGACAAGCAATCGGAGTTCTGTGAGATATGGATAATGCTTCAATTGCTCTGGCGTAAGAAGCGATATCACGGAGGGTTGAGAATTGATCTCAGGGCCTGGCGTTAAGGTTGGTTGTTGGTCCATTCTCACTAGAGATTGACGAAAGGCAGTTGTAGCGAAATATCGGTGACAGGTATCGAGTGGACTCACGTCCTGTCTTTAAAGAAATACCCCCAAGTGCGGAAAATTATGGTAAATGGATTTATTGTTGGAAAGAATGTTAATGTCTGGGTGCTTATATACACTGGATGTCAAGTCGCGTGTCTCGGGCATAACGCCGACTCGAAGCGGGCCCGTTCCCAAGACGCCTTCGACATTACAGATATTTTTATAAGGGACCATGAGAGTGCGGCATTACCGTCTCCGAACGGCTGCTTATGGCGCCTTGAAGAGCGCGTCTGTGGTCGAGGGCGAATGGTTTCAATCCAATCTTCGAGCTGGATCAACTAAAATTTAGCATGAGGCATTATGCATTCGCTAACAAAGGAGCCAGGTAGTATTCAATCTTTCCAACCTTGAAATCGTACTGAACCTGGGTAGGTGACGAGGATTATAATCAACCAGCATGACAGTACAGATCGAGGATGGGGAGAGAACGGCTTACCAATAACGGCATATCTCTCTTCATCATCAAAACTGCTGTCCTACATAAGGGGCTACTCTTTGTAAAACTCGCAAGGTACTCGAGTGAGCACCTCAGTGAGACCGACTGCTTCACTTCGATCGTGACACCCAGGGGCTCCGACTCTTCCACCCTGTTCTCGTCTCCCTCATTCCATCCGTCTTTCCATCCAACAGACGGTTTCAGTAGGATGCTAGCCCTCGTTTTCTTTCCTTCGGAGACGAATCTTAGGCCAATGTTGTTGACCTCGATGAGCACAGAATCGCTGAGCTGGCTCATATTCCGAACGATGCGAGAGAGCTCATCAGAGGGGAGTTTAATGACAGCGTCATACTGCCGATCGGGAATGCCTATCTTGACGGGATCGGTGTCCCCGTCTTTCAGCGTGTATATGGCAACACGATCCACATCTTGATCACGACAGCATTAGAATAACGAGTTCCATGGATGGTACGACAAGTTGTGGATGGGTTCAACGCACTTTGCGCCTCGCAAATAACATGAAGCGACGTCGTGTCCTCGCGATTGACGCGAAATGTGATCGAGTCGTTATCAGCCGTCCAATCAATAATCTCTTGAAGTGGGGCTAGCTCAAAGCGAAGTAGCGTAGGATGCTCGCAGTAAAACTGAACGCATGAGTCAGGCGTAAAGCGAACAGAGACGAGGGCGACTCTTGAGCTATCCATCGCTTCTAGCTTCTGTAGGTCGGTATTCGGGTTTCGTCATTTGTGTCCCTCGAGCTCCAACCGTAGTTTTTACGCACAAAACCATCGCTATTGGCCTCAAAATTGACCTCTGCCAATAGGCCCTTGATAGCTTACAGAAGTTGATTTAGACATGCTGGGATGTGGTCTGAGGTGGTGACTGACCATCAAGCACCTTCTTAATAGTATGTGCAGACTCGAATTTTGCTTCGATCATTATATCTTGAGTGCGTAGTAGCAAGTAATGGCCCAGCACGGGGTAATCGGTTCCAGCCCAGGGCGTAATCTACTAGTTTCTCACAGTCGCAGAACGATAACGGACATCAGAAAAATTATGCAGATGCATTCTGTGGGCCTTTTCCTATATATTAGTAAAGGCAATTGCAACTAGTAAGAAGGTCCCGTCTGGATCCTATTAAGAAGGTAACTGAATAGAGTCGTTTGGGTCGGATGTCATAAACAAAGGCCAAGAACCCCCGATGCTGTCTTCTCCAGACAATAACGTGAGCGACACGTTTTCTTTCATCCATTTGAGCGCATCTTGTTGTTGCTCGGTATCCAACCCATCTCCAACGCTAGTGTCCATGATCACGGTCTGCAATGTCGCCAACCTAGATTTTACTATACTCGCCACCCGAATGACGTTTATCGGGGTCGGTGTGGCGTGTATGCTGAATGCTGCGAGCTGGCCAAGGAAATCATTGCTCTCGGGTTCAAAAGGCTCCAATGTCCATCTTCCACCCAAGGCGAGATGCGTTGTGCTGGGGAATAAAGAGAGAATGTGTGCAAGGTCGGCGAAAGTTGGGATATGATAAAGGGTGAGGTGATGGACGGAAGGAACGAGCGATGTAACCGATCCAGGCTGGAGCATTATCGGTGCGTACGGATCAGACGTGGGATAGTCAGAGCAGGTGAATGACAGCGTGCGAAGGGCTGGGGTGTTTAGACATTGGAGGAGATGGAGGGCATAGATGTCACATTCCGCGAAAAGCAGCTCCTCGAGGAGAGGTAGGATTCTTGGGGAGTCTACAGGAAGGCTCGCCTGATTAACATAAAATCGAAGACCGATGAGATGTAGCGAGCGTAGATGTTCCAGTGGCGCGGCGCCGATTGCGAGTGATCGAGTGGCGAACCGCGAGGAAGCGCTGGCATCGAGTACCGTTTCTTCCATAGTTTCCCACTCCATGCGTTCAATCCTCATCCCACGCAATAAGAGCCGTCTCGCAACAGAGCGTTGATTCACAAATCTCGAAGCGCCTTGGCCGTGATGACGTCCGGGGACGAAACGGATGTTGGCTATTGTCTTAAAGTGACGGGAGATGGTGGGGTTTGTTGCGAGGCTATCGCAGAATCTACGACAGAAAACGTCGTCGAGAACCACAGTCAGATCCAGGGCTAGGCCATTAAGGTGCTGTACGTGTTTGGCCAGCCTGGAAACCCACTGCGGTCGAGATATGACGGTTGCGACTTTCCACATCGCCGGAATGTTTTCTACAATGGTTTTCCACCTTTTACATACGCGGAGAATCGTGAGTGGAGAGACCACCCCGCGGTTTAGTTGGATAATCAACTGGCTAGCGTCGTTGGCTGAAGTTGAAAGAATAAGGATGTGTATGAGGATCTCGGTAGGGAGAAGGTCAAAGACCTTGACTATGATGTCGACCAAACATAAGCCAAACCATTAGATGAGATTCGAAAGACCTTTCTAATGAATTAATCTGACCTTGATCATGAAATATGGTTTGATTCACGTTTTCAGTGGCATCATGTTGGATCACGTTCAGTTCTTCGTTGTTCTTGGAGCTATGAGTGGCGGGTAATAAATCCGATTCTCTCGTCGGTGGCAACGGCGTCGGCAGTGGCAGTGGCAGTGGCAGTGGCAGCGGTAGCGGTAGCGGTAGCGGTAGCGGTAGCGGTAGCGGCAACGGTGACAGTGACAGTGAAGTCGACAGCGGTAGCGGCTTGGAGCTGTGAGCGGATATACGTGTCAGATAAGTAGAACAAATACCACGGATTAAGGATTCTCATACGAGTCATGGTTCTGTCGAGATCTACCTACGGTGAGGCAGGGGATGATCGAACAGATGATGCTATTCATAACCAGCAGAAACCGGCATTCAGGTCGTTGACATGACGACGCTCTCACACAATCCTAACTCTCTACACATACGCGTGTCAATGTACAAGGGATATCGCATATATAGTACATACAAGTAAGATGCGAGCACGAAAGGAGAACATAGACCAACAGCGGGGGAGAGTCAAGCAAAATCGATAGAAACGGAATGTCTAAAGGAAAAGCGAACAGAGAACCTAGTCGTTCAAGCACGCGATATTACCTCACCCCATCTCAACTTCCCTAAACTGCATTCTCGCCCGTGGCGGGTTGGGCATCCTCATTTGCCTTTCCTTTCCTCAATCCACTAAACAACGTTCCACCAAATCGCCCACTACGATTGCTCGCGCCTCCTATTGAACCCGAGCGGCGCGGTTCGGTGACATGAGCTGGAACCGGAACAGCAGGTGCAGGTGCGGGTGCGGGGGCGGGTGCAGGTGCAGTTGTTTGAGCAGGGGGTTCTGAAGGAGACAAAGCCTCCACGGGGCTGCCAACGTTAAGAGGGTCGCCTTGGGCCACCGTCTCAGGGAGAGGAACGTTCGTGCTCGGTGGCACAACGACCGGAGGATGGCTGAAGGAGTCTTCAGAGAGTCGTTTGCCAGGTGGTGTAGTTGTGATGCGAAGCAGGGCAGTGTATGCTAAGAAGAAAGGCCATTAGAAGAAAGGCCAAGAACGATGACGAGGCACTCACGTTGACGGCATACAGGACAGAACCATCCCTTCGCTTTACGCTTCCTCCGCCTCTCGGGTGCTGGCGTAGTCACAGTCGGACTCGCAGGCATCGCGGTGGCCTCACCAGAACCGGGTGTTGCAGTAGCAGCATCGGTCGTACTTGGTTCGGTTGTCGCCGCTGCTGGCTCTGCATCATGCGTCAACACCCCACCCGCACCAAACTCGACCATATTTACCGCGCACTCTCTGCATGCGACGAGATGCCTACACGGTAGCAGCACAACCTCCCTTGGACTTGACAAGCACAGCACGCACTCCGTCGCTTGACCTTGTGTGGCGTTGACGTCGATCACAGGCGATGTGGGTGGGTACGTTACTGGCTCTGGTGTTGCAGATTGAGCGATGTTTGACGCGGAAGATGCAAGACCGTATATCTCTTGCAGACGGAAGGTATGAGGGCCAAGAAGAGCCTCACGTTTGACTACTTTGACAACCCAATGGGTGGTCGAGGCAGAACCGATCGCGGCTTCTTCGTCGGATGGTGAAGCGGCTGCTGGAGCTGCGAGCCCGAGTTGAACGATGTGCAAATAGGTCATTTGAGCGTTTCGAGAGGGAAGAGGCTTCCCTATTTAGGACGGTCACGCATAAGTTCTTGTTTCCCAAATCTGTTGTGCAGTGATCAATTTGCGTACCGTCTTCGTCGAGCGCCTCTAAGCGAATCATGACCTTTACGCCGCCTTCCTCTGCCGCGGCTTTACTTGCCATGGCAGCCTGAGTCTCAGGGTGTTGTGAAGCCTCCTCTTCGCCTTCTGCTTGGAGTGCAGCGACATCGGCCGCATCGGTATCTACGACATGAAGGGATGGCCCCATAGCAGCAGGGGTCTGCATCGTCCTGCGACGGAAGTGGAAAGCCGAGAACCTTTTGTTTCGACTCGCCGCTGTTGTACCTGAAGCAGTTGTTGCGGCCGTCTGAGGGCGGGCTGTAGATGAGGTGAGGGTCGCGGCCGTGTCAGAAGTCTGCGGTCTCGTGGCATCATCGGGTGTGCTTCCTCCAGCAGACGCAGCTTCCTTTGTGCTCGTTATCGTTGAGTTATGCACGTTGGATGTGTCGAGTTTCGCTAACTCCAATATCGCAGCATCTTCTAATCGCAAGGACTTTCCGAATCCGCCGTCGCACGTCTGAGTGAACAGGACTGTGGTTGTGAGACCGCGCTGTTTTTCGTCCGAGGATGCTGGGGTTGCACTTGGGACTAGCGCGTGCACCGAGATCGAGCAACGTGCTGCATCGGCGTCGAAGTCGAATTCGATGCCATGCATCTGCGCGGTGGAGGTCGGGTGATCTTCGGCGACTACGGCTGAAAGTGGGGTGAGCTTGATGGAGGGTCTCTTGAGGTTGACAAGGGCTTGTAGAGTAGTAGTTGGGACTACCTCATTGGCCTGGATCAATGAACGTCAGGTCTTCTTACCTAAAGGCCATCTTGACACTGATTACAACACATACCTCCTCTTTACTCCTCCGAATCCACTCTTTGACGACTTCCGGTGTGAGTTCGTCCTCTTTCTCAGCAGTAGCATGCTCTGACGCCCAAGAAGACGTCCAATCCGGTGCAGGGTTACCTCCGACGCCAACGGGAGGACCGAATAGGGTGTCAACCTTGTTCTTCCCGGCGTCAGTAGCAGTTGTGGGCGGCATGCTCAGTGCGTTTGCAAGGGCCTGTTCGCGAGTGGTAGTCGTAATGCCTGTGGTTGATGGACGTGGGACGAATTGAGGCATGGCCAATCGCCGGGTCCGATTCCATGGGCCGTATTGATTGCTGTCTGTGACCGGTCGAAACGTCAATCCGCCCATGGCAGGCAACATTGAACAACGCCATTGCGACGAGGTCTTCAGTTCAAATCGCCTTAGATTATTTTGCGAACTTGACTACGTACACCAGTTACTAAGACTCATTGGCCTGGGTCGCGGTTGCAGGTGCGCGGGCAAAGCTGAGGTGGGAAGATGACGGATCGCGGGATATACACTCCACCCCGTTTGTTGTATAGCCTCGCGTTGCTTAATTTAGCTTAAGCTTTACCATCTGATAGATAGTAAGCCGGAGTCAGGGGTGCAACGTCTGCCCGGATATTGAGGAATATAATATGAGCTCTGATGGCGTCGTCCAATGAACTCCTAGAGCATCGCGGAAGGTGGTTCTGAGAACGTATTCAATTGACAAACCTTGCTCACGAAGCTATTGCGTAAAGGTTGTCAACGCTGCCTCTAGATGACTTCATTCGGTATAAACAGGTCTAATTAGCGTTTATGGTTGCCAATGGAAGTGCAAGAGACTGAAGGTTTGGCCCTCCCGACTCCGCTTGTTGTGACACCTGAAATTGCTGCGCTACTTTATCAGGACCTTTAGTCACACCTCACATAATGTGTCACTCAAAGAGGTTCCGTTTGATGCAAAAAATAAATATTAGAGTCAACTTTAGATATTTATATACTCGATAAATATGA
This sequence comes from Tulasnella sp. JGI-2019a, assembly GCA_019633535.1. NCBI lineage: Eukaryota > Fungi > Basidiomycota > Agaricomycetes > Cantharellales > Tulasnellaceae > Tulasnella sp. JGI-2019a. The sequence goes on from WSUE01000197.1 coordinate 18,149, forward strand.
ACGCGATAACTACGCACGGATCTTTATCTCAGCAGTAATTGTGATAGAAGGTTCCAGATACACTGCCACTTCACGAAGTTGTCGGAATTATAATTGAAGCGGGTTTATGGACTCTTGTTTTGTGCAACAAGAACAGAGACCAGGTCAGCGTTATTTGAATCACTTGGTGCGACCTTGACGCACGAGAACATTCATTGGAGGGAGTCATAACATTTCTGTTTGGAGAAGGGGGATCAAGAGGTCTTGGTGGCTCCCGGAGGCGATAAACCTTTAAATAATCCCATCGGAAAAGCATCGATCACTTGAAGTATCGATCAAAATCATTCTGAGCCTTGACAAAAGCTGTTCCCCGGCCGGGAGTCGAACCCGGGCCGCCTCGGATGCAATGAGAGAGTCATTGTATTGCGAGCTCGTGAAAGCGAGGAATCCTAGCCGTTGGACCACCGAGGAGACATGGAGTGCTGCCATTATTTTATTTTCCTGACATACAAACTTCCCGGAGAAGGCTTTTATATGCGCAATGGCGCAGAAACAGACAGTCAAGCCGCAAAATTCCAACGCTGAGTCTCTAGACACCAAAAGGAAGGACAAGTACATAAATAAAAGCTGCCTGCAGAGTGACTCCAATTGAGGGTTTAAATAGTCAATAAAGAATTCCTCTGCGATCGCCCTTATTGTAGTCGGTGCATTGAATGTTCGTTGTATAATGGATTGCTGCCTTGATACGTACACATATTGTCAATCGACATTCGAATCCTAACGTCTCGCGTTTCGGCTAAGTAAACTCCGCCACAGACGGCTCAGAGACTGGGACGACGTAGGCCCAGTCCGGATATTATAATATTCCATCCTGATACGTACTTGATCATTGGTCGTGTTTTGTAATTGCAAGCTTTTGAAAGTGCTCGAGTATGTACAATAATAGCTGATTCCGTGTCTAGTACTCTGAGTGTCAATCGTGAAACACATATTCATCGCCGCCATCGGTGGCGCTTCAACGAACTACCTCCAATCCAAATACCTGTCATTGTGATTCCAGTCTTTGTATAATCATCATCGAGAAAGTGTCATGGCCATCACTGTCAGTGACGACATGATCCTGGCCATGGGTTACTCCACTTTCATTCATTCATCTGCTCCAGCTCCAGCCCACACCATTCCATACAGTCGGGAAACTTTTACATGACTTCCGCGGTCGAGGTTCTACAAGGAAGGGAAAGCTTGATAAGCGTAGCCGGCAGCTCTTCGCGGCACCCGCGCTTTCCCTTCGATGACAGTCCACGCCCGGCGCGGCGCTGTACGCAAGCCAGCACGACCCCAGGCTCTAGACCAGTATCGTAGTCAATGTAGAGATGTGTCAAGTTGGGGAGTGGCCATTTGAGCGTTATTGTCCCGTCCACAATGGCTTTGGACGGCTCGGCGAGATACGAAATGATGGTTTCAGCGGTTTGATCGAAGGCCAGTCTCGTGATGACAGGGGAGAACCGGTCCATGAGAAGCGTTAAGACGTGTGGGGAGGTGGGTTGTCTGAAGATCTCCAAAAGAACAGGTAAAGAAAATGAGCTGGGGTGTACGTTATCCAGGAGCCAAGACAGGGCTTCCAACGAGGTACTCTCGTTGAACTGTTCGCCTGAGGCCCGGATACGTATGGCTTGAGCCAATTCACCACACTTGGCATCCTCTTCTTCATCTTCGTCGATCTTTCCGAAGGCTATGTACTCTAGGGTATTATATGCAACGCGAATACTCAGCGCGCTCGCGGCAAGGAGTATGGATGAAAGGCTAGGAATAAGATGATCCATTGAAGCGAAAAAAATGGGTCCAGTAGTCCCAAATTGGTCAACATCGAAGGTCTTGCACAAGGGTATACGCATGTGTCGGAGAAGGTATCCAGTCATCAGCGGGTGAACCTTTAGGGACAGCTGTTGTAGTCGAGAGAGTTCGATTGTGAAGGCCTCTAGTGATACGGGGCTTGGATGTAACCCTTGTGGAAGGTGGAGCTTGAGGGTAGTGAGATCGGGACATGATTGCAAGATGCGCATAACTTGTTGTGCTGAAGGGCTGTCTCCTTCGGAGAGATCAATGTTCAACGTCCTCAGATGAGAGAGGAGAGCGGACTCCCAAGGAAATGCGATATTTACTATGGTGAGGTGACGGAGTCTACTGGCGCTTTCATAGCAGGGGTTTGCCGTCTCTTCGGCCGGTTCCCACATATCCCAAACACCCAAGCTCTCCAAGAGAGGTATCGACTGTTGTGTCGGCTCCTTCAACAGCTCTATCGGTACGTAAGAGATCTCGACAGATTTCCATCGATGAACCTCCCGGAATATCTTCTTGAACCACTGGCGACTCGTGTTGTCGAGATGGAGATGGTTGACGGAAATACGAAGGGAGGCCGGGTATGATCTGGCTAGACATTCGATATTTGCATTATGTGGATGATCGGAGCAAATATAGGCCCACAGCGATGGTGTATTGTGCATGATTTCTCTCCATTCTTGGCAAACGAATACGAGCGCCGCCAGCGTGCGCACCACCGTTCGATCACCTAAGCGCGGCGTCATGATCCGCTCTTTTGGCTTTAAGGCGAGTGCGAAGATCTAGACAAGCAGGTCGTTTGAAAGGCGAGAGATAGGGAGGAGTGTATATCGTATGCAATGGTATTAGACAGTGGTCGGCGAGCGAGGAAGTAAACTAACAAGGATAGTTCAGATCTAGCTGTCTTCAAAGCCCCCTCTGATAAGATACTGAGTACCTATGCCATGTAGTCGTCCATCGTGGCCGATCGATGTTTGATTTAGGAGATAGCAAGATGTTGTCGCCTGGGAACACGTGCCTTGTTTCCCAAAGAACTTACCAACCGTAAATCAACAAATCGGAGAACTATCATTCAAAGGGATAGGACAATGACATGAGCCTGGCCCCAATTGGATGATTTACGGGGAAGACCATCTTCCTGTCCCAGAGAGCCTCAAACGCACGAAGGAAAACGGGTACGGGTTTTCTGAGAGCCACATTAAATAGATTTGAGGCATAAATAATTTTTGTGAGAGAGAAAAACCGAAGCTGTTCTATTTACAGATGTATTGTTGCCACAATCGCACCAAAGATGGTTATTCCAAGAGGAGAAGTGGAGATTTGGGAGATGTGATTGAATGAGGATCCGTTAGAGAGGCTAACTAGTATCGTGCCAAAGATATCGACTCAAAAGGAAGGCCGAGCACACGCGTAATGGCAGGGCTCCGCACGGTTTGGTTGTGCTGGTTGAACCGCGGATTGGAACCGCGGATGCCGGTTCCGGGTTTGAGTCTTTGACCTCTATTCAACCCGCAGATTTCAATGAGCTGGCACTGGCGTCGTTCCCGTCACCGTGACGACGCTCGTTCCGGGTGGATGTATGGTCAACGAAGCAGAGGAGCCAGGTGCTAGTGTCTGGACAGTTGCAAGGCAAGTTGGGTTAGCACCCGCCAGAGTGTTGAAAACTGCGAGATGGCGCGATTGAGACGTCGAAGGTGCGCATTTACAAAAGGAAGTGTTGCCACGATTGTACCGAAGACGGCCCTCGCAAGAAGAGTAGTTGGGGTTTGGAAGGTGAGACTCGACGAGGATCTGTGAGAAATAAGGTAGTTGGTATGAAACTAAAGATATGGACTCAAAAGAGAAGGTCAAGCGTACTAGGATGTCGAACTGGCACCCACCCGCCGCTGTTCTCGTAGCCGTGGCGATACCCGTCCCTGGATACATAACCGATAGAGCGAGAGATCCAGATGTAAGCGTCTGAAAGTTTTCATGGCAAGCCGAGTTAGCGCTCGCCGCAATATTAAAGAATTGCGGGATGGCGCCATTTCCAAGTGTATCCGTGACCGAGACTACAATCGATTATCAGTACTCAGTCACACATGTTCCGACAGCAAGGGGCTCGCACTCATAGTACGCGTTGATCCCGGCTTTGAAATCTGGTGGTCCAATCCTACTTGCTATTATCAAGTCGGATTTAATAGATTTAGTGTGCTCCGCTCGCTAGGATGTCAAAAGCAATGGATTGACAGTGTTTCCTGCCGCAGATGTCACTCGCTTCGGTGGGTACTAAGAGCTATAGTGATCAGCATGTATATTCCGGTGGGAAGGAAGTCGATGACGAAGCCTACGTCTCTCCGAGAAAGTTAATGACGTAGGGACGTTGGCCGCCGGATACCGTCATTGGTATCATACCACACTGCGACCTGCAAGTGACACGATGCTCAGAAGATTGCTCGTTAAGGATGAACGAACGGTGTACCTGAGACTGTGACGTCTAACGTCAATGCTTTCATGCCAGAGCCGCTACGCGTGGCATTGTCGATAGCTTCCTTTACAACATTAAACGAAAGGCTGGTCTACTAGGAATATGAAAATCATAATTAACCTCTTTTGCTAGCACCGAAAGTATGTAAATTGCCAGCTCACTCCACCCATCGCTCCAGCTGAATCGTACGTCGATAAGGGATATGGCCCCCAGGATCAACACCTCAAAGAGGAAGCTGGGCTTAGATTTGGTTGTAAGGTACGCTGGAGCCAGTTAGGCCAACCGCGGCAATGCGGATGAAGGTGTGATATTTTGGATCAGCCGATGGGAAAGTAGATTTGGTGAAATGTTAAAAAAGGGTACCTGTCGAAAAGACCTGAATGCGTCGCATGCTGGAAACTGGGCGTGAATTGGGAATTATCCAGTTGGGCGGGTTGAATCTCAATAGCACGGCGATAACAGAGTGACGAGTATTGAAAACTCGGTTTCTGAGCATTTTCCTGGATATTACGACGTTGCCGTCCATTTCTCAACTCCCTCAGACATGTTCATAGTTGGAACCGCTTGACTAGGTACAATCACGCCCAGCATTCTGTTTCCCGTGCTCCGATCAATCATAGTCGTCATTGCCGTTAGTTTTGACCCATCGAATCCGAATACCCATCATTGAGTCGAATTTGAGCTCACATAAGGATTCGGAGTTCGGGCACCACTCGCATAAGGATTCGGAGTGCGGCTACTATTTCCCCAAGCAGGGGTGCGGCCACCACTCGCATAAGGATTCGGAGTGCGGGCATTATTCGTCCGAGGAGTGCGGGGGCCACTCGCATAAGGGTTGGGTGTGCGACCCCAATTGGGAGTGCAGCCACTATAGTCTCCAAATCCATGCTCATGCTCCAGCTCCAGCCCACACCATTCCTCGCAATCTGGAAACATTTTCATGATATCTGTGCTCGAGGATCTACGAGGGAGGCGGAGGTGGAGCTTCATGAGCCTAGTCGGCAGCTCTTCGCGATGTTCGCGGCTTCCCTGGGGGAACAACCCCCGCCCAGCCCGGCGCTGTATGCACGCCAGTACCACCTCCGGCTCTATATCGACACACCCGTAACAGTAGAGTTCCGTTAAGTTCGGAAGTGGCCATCTGAGCGTTGTAGTCCCGTCTGTGATGACCTTGAACGGCTCGGCGAGATACGATATGATGGTTTCGGCCGATGCACTGCTTAGAGCAAGGTGTAGATTTGTGATGACGGAGGAGAGTCGGTTGATGATAACCATTAACGTGTGCGAGGAGGGGATGTTAAATATGTGCAAGTAGACGGGCGAGATGAATGACGGGGTGTGCACGTTGTCCAGGAGCCAAGACAAGGTGTCCAAAACGAAGTCCCCAGTGAACCGATTACCTGAGGCTCGAATATGTATGTATTGCGCCAAATCATCAACCTCCCCTTTATACCAAACTCCTTCAACCGTTGTCGTGGCTTTGTAATCCAGGGAATTACCGTCGATGTTGATAGACACATCCTTCGCAGCCCTCAGTATGGACGACAGGCTGGGATTCAGATGAGCCATCGTAGCAGAAAAGGTTGGTCCAGTGGCTTCGACGTCTTCCACGCTGAAGCGCTTGCACGAAGGTATACGCATTCGTCGAAGAAGATGTTCCGTCATCAGTGGGTGAACGCTTATATCAAGGTATTCGAGTCGAGGGAGTTCGATTGGGAAAGTTTCTGGTGGGATGGGACCTGGATGTACTTTTGGCGAAAGGTTGAGCCTGAACCGAGTGAGATCGGGACATGATTGTAGGGCATGGACAACTTGTTGCGCTGAAGGGTTGTCTCCCTGATGACAATCAATATACAACGTCCTCAGGCGCAAAAGGAGACCAGAATCCCAAGGAATTCTGATGTTGATTAGGGTGAGGTGACGGAGTCTACTGGCGCTTCCACCGAAGAGGTTAACCGTATCATGGACCATCCCCGCGTCCGCCCGAGCAAGGAACCTCTCCAAGAGCGGCGCCGCCCGCTGTTCCAGCTTCTTCAACATGTCCATCTCCACGTTGTGTAGCTCAACCGTTTTCCATCGATGGCCTTCTTCCAATATCCTCGTGTTGAGATCCCCAGCATTCCCGTAGTTGAGGGAGCAATAGTTTAAGAAAATACGAAGAAGGGCTTGGTCTGATCTCGCCAGACATTCGAGAGTGGCTCGATGGGGATGAGCGGAACTAATGTAAGCCCAAAGCGATGGTGTATTGCAAACTATTGCCCTCCATTTGCGGCAGACCAACGTCAAGTCTGCCAGCGAGATCCCCCTCTGTTGAGGACTGTAATCCCATCCTGTGACCGAAACGTCCATTTCGGATGCGAGTGCGAAGATCTCGACCAGTAGGTCGTTTGGAAAGCGAGAGATAGGGAGGAGGGTATTATGTTGGCACGCCTCGACGCTGTAGAGGTGGTGCAAGCCATTGATGAAGGTCTTGAAAGCATTGTCGAGTGAGCGCATCGTGATCGTAGAGCTCTGAGATTCTGTCAGCATTGGATCATTTCTATATCACGGTCGATGCAACGGTCGATTAATTAGAGTGTGTGGTGTCAGTCTTGAATGAGAGTGTAAACTGACAGGGATGGTTCGGATCTGGCCTTCCTAGAAGCTCCTACCCAAAAGGTATTGAGTGCCTGCGCCATGTAGTCGTCCATGATTGTCAATCGATATCTAGGTTGTAGATGTGAGGATGAGATGACGTGTCTTGTTTCGGGTATTCACCGGATAAAGCATTGCCTTCGCGCCTCGCGGACTGATGCAATTTTTTCGACGGCGACAAAATAGATCTGGGATATATACTTAATTCCTAGTGACCATACAAAGAAGAGCAGAGAAGTCGAAACGTTTACAAGGAAGCGTTGCTACGATTGCACCGAAGCCGGTCATCGCAAGGACAATAGTTGAGATTTGGAAGGTGAAATTCGACGATCTGTATGAAAGAGGCTGATTAGTATGACGTTGACTCTAAAAACAAGAAGGCAAAGCGTACTTGGATGTCGAACTAGCACTGGCCGCCGTTCCTATGGTCGTGACAAGGCCCGTTCCCGAATACAAAATCGATAGAGCGGGAGATCTAGCGCAAGTGTCTGGGTGGTTGCAAGATATGTCGAATTAGCGCTCGCCGCAATGTTGGAGAACTACGAGACGGTGCCGTTTTCAAGCGTATCGTGACAGAGACTGACCATCGATTATTAGTGATTATATTCCGATGACGTGATGGCTTGCACTCACAGTATGGGTTGACACCGGCTTCGAGATCTAAGATCAAATCCTATTTTGGGATCATCAAAGTCAGGTTCGATAGATCTAGTATGGTCCGCTGGCTAGGGTGTAAAAGGCTATGGACTAACGATGTTTCCTGTCCCGAATGTCGCTTATTTCGGTTGTTACTAAGACCCATGGTGATCAAAATGTACGTGCCGGCGTGGATTTGGAGCCTACGCTTTTTTCGAGAAAGTTAAGTACCTATGGAGCTTGGCCGCTGGATCCCGCCATGGGCACCGTACCAAACTACGACCTGCAAGCGGCACGAAGGTTAGAAGATTGACGCTCATGTCCCCTGAGGAAGAGCGAACGGTACGCCTAGGACGGTGAAGTCTAACATGCTTACATACCAGCGCCTCTGCATGTGGCGTTGCCGATAGTGCCCACAATAAGGTTAAATGAAAGGCCAGTCTATCATGAATATAGTTAACCCATTTCAGCCGCACCGGAAGCATGTAAATTGTCAACTCACCCCACCCGTCGCTCCGGCTGAATCGTATGCTGATAACAGATGTGGTTCGCTGAGATCAACGTTCACCTTCTAGAGGGAGCTAGGATTGGATCCAGCATCAACTCTCAAGACGTATAGCTAGCGAGGGAGAGGATGATGGTATGAAGTGTCTTTGGCGTGGAGAACTCAGATGGTCGGCGGAATCCATCGAGCATGAGATCACTGCTTGGACTTGGTTGTGAGGTACGTTAAAGCAACCGAATGATGAGTACTAAGATGTCCGCCATGTTGGATCGACCGATAGAGACGAGCAATGTGGATTTGGGGGAGCAAGGGGTGGTACAGTACCTGACGAAAAGACCTTGGAAAGCTGGCCGAAATTAAGGTACATGGCGCCAAGCCAGCTGCGCACGTGAGATCCAAGCCCTACCTCGCTCGGAAAGCGGGCGGGAATTAAGGGACGCGGCGCCAAGCCAGCTGGGTACGTGGGATCTCAATCCAAGGATAACTCTTGTACCGCAGAGTGACAAGTTTGAAAGCTCAGTTTCCGAGTACTGTTTCGGATATTACGACGCCCCTGCCTACTCGTAGCGTCCTCAGAACGCGTTTTATAGTTACCCCTTTTGGAATTCCCGACTATGTACATGCATAGCTAACACTCTGTCTCCCGTGCTCAGATCAATCATAGACCATATAGCCGTATTGTCGTTAGAGACACCTCACTGAATCCGAATACCCTTCATTGCAACTCCAATCCTCGTAGCCCGCATCAGAACTACATTAGTCGTCATCGTGATCCATGTAATAAGATTCGTCTTCGGAATAGAACTCCAGCTCACACCATTCCGTGCAGTCTGGGAACATTTCCATGACAATTGCACTCGAGGATGTAGGAGGAAGGAGGAGGAGAAGCTTGATAAGCCTAGCTGGTAGCTCTTTGTGTTCACGACTTCCCTCCGGGGGCAACCCGCCCAGCGAGGCGTTGTACGCATTCCAATACGACCGCTGGTTCTAGATCTAAACACCGACCAACCTGTACCTCGGTCAGATTGGGAAGTGGCCATCTGAGCGATGTAGCTCCGTCTACAACAACCTTGACCGGCTCGGCGAGATATGATAAGATGGCTTCGGCTGCTGCATTGCGTACAGCAAGGTAGAGAGAGGTAATGACGGGGGACATTCGATCAATGATAGTCATCAACGCGTGAGACGAGGCGATTCCAGAGATGCGTAAGGACACGGGCGATGAGAATGAGGGTGTGTACGTTGTCCAGGAGCCAGGACAGGGTTTCCAAGGCGAATTTATCCGTGAACCGATCGCCTGAGGCTCGAATGCGTACGTATTGTGCCACCTTGCCACCCGTCCTCCAAACTCATCTTCCCGTCCATATGCCTTGATCTTTGCTGTCGCAGGGCATTACGTTTGATGACAATATCCACCTTCTTCGCAGCAAGGAGTATGGATGACAGGCGAGGATTGAGATGATCCGTCGCAGCAGAAAATGCCGGTCCAGTAGCTTCAGCATGGTTAACACTGAAGTACTTGCACGAAGGTATACGCATTCGTCGCAAAAGATGGTCGGTCATCATTGGGTGAACCATGAGAGACAGGTATTCGAGTTGAGGGAGTTCAATTGTGGAGGTTTCGAGTGAACTGAAACCTGGATGAACCTCTGGCGGAAGGTGGAGCGTAAACCGAGTGAGGTCGGGACATGATTGCAAGACTTGCACAACTTCTTGCGCTGAAGGACTGTATGTATCATAAAGACTGATATGCAACAACCTCAGGCGAGAGAGGAGATCGGACTCCCACGGGATTGTGATATTGACTAGAGTGAGGTGACGGAGTCTACTGGCGCTTCCACGGAAGAGGTTAACCGTCTGCAGAGGTGTTTCGATGTTCAGCCGAAGATCCAACTTCTCTAAGAGCGGCGCCGCCCGTTGTTTCAGCTTAGTCAAGGTGTTTATCATTATGTCGTGCAACCTGACCGTCTTCCATCGATGGACTTCTTCGAATATCCTCGCGTTGAGCTCCTCGGTATCCTCATCTTTGAGGGAGCCATAGTCTAAGGAAAGATGAAGTGGGGCCCCGTCTAATCTCGCTAGACATTCGAAGTTGGCTTGATGAGGTTGACCGGTACTAGTACAGGCCCAAAGCGATGGTGCATTGTACACGATTCCTCTCCATTCGTAGCAGACCGACACGAGTCTCACTAGTGTGATCAGCTCCTCGTGGCGGTAACCCAATCCCGTGAGCCGAGCCTCCAGTCCAGAAGCGAGTGCGAAGATCTCGACGAGTAGATCGTTTGGAAGGCGGGAGATAGGGAGGTGGTCATTATGGTGGCGTGCCTCAGCCCTATGGAGGCGATGCCAGCCATCGCTGAAGGTCTTTAAAGCGTTGTCGAGTGAGCGTATCGTCACCATGAATCTCTGAGGCTCTGTGAGCGTTGGATCGTTCCTATATCATGGTAGATGTAATGGCCGATTAGAGTGTGTGAAGTTATTGAATAAGAGATTCAACTGATAGGGATGGTTCAGATCTGGCTTTCCTAGAAGCTCCCTCCCAAAAGGTATTGAATGCCTGTGTCATGTAGTTGTCCATGATCATCAACCGATATTTGGGTTGGTGTAAGGCAAAGAGATGACAATTCATCCTCTAAAACACGTGCCTTGTTTCGGGAATTCACCGGATAAAGCATTGCCTTCGCGCCTGGCGGACTTATGCAGTCCTTCCGAAGGTGTCAAAATAGATTCGGGATATATACAACAACGATACAAAGAAGAGCAGAGGATTCGGAGGGTGTCCAAAGGTTTACAAAGGAAGTACTGCTACGATTGCACCGATGACGGTCATCGCAAGAAGGGTAGTTGAGATTTGTAAGGTGAGATTCGACGAGGTCTATTACTTACCGTACCCTAACATAGTCTGTCGCGATAAGTTGCTTCAGTCACTCTTGTGAGTGTATGTCTTTTTAATTTCTGCATCCAGTAATCGAACGGCGTGTTGGATTGGTCTGACGTCATTTCGTTGATGCAGCCCGCAACCTACCAACTACTGACATTGAACGACTTTACAGATCCCATGGTAGCTTGGGAAGTTATTGAACTCTTATGTAGGTATATATTTTATATATTTCACGGGGCCCTTTGAGCTCGGCTGATTCGTGTGGGGAAACCACGGATGGCGGATTGAACACGGATCGAATGCGGATGTCTTGAGCATGCTCCATCCGCCGGATAGAATCCGCGTGCGGAGCTCTATCTGAGGATCTGTAGGGGAGGGGCGATTAGTATGACATCGACTCAAAAACCAAGAAGGTCAAGCCTACTTGGATGTCGAACTAGGGCCGGTCGCTGTTCCCCTGTGGCGACGCCCGTTCTCAGGTAGGCAGGCGATAGAGCGGGAGATCCATGTGTCAGAGTCTGAGTGGTTGCAAGGCAAGTCGAGTTAGCACTCGCCGCAATATTGAAGAACTGCGAGACGGCGCCGTTTCCAAGCGTATCTGTGACCGAGACTAACAATCGATCATCAGTGCTCATGTTTCGATGACACGGGGGCTTGCCCCCACAGTGCACGTTGATGCTGGTTTTGAGATCTATGATCTAATCCTATCTACGATCATCAAGTCAGATTTGATAGAGTCGCTGGCTAGAGCAAAAAAGCAATGGATTGACGATGTTTCCTGCAGCAAATGACGCTCGCATCGGTGAGTACTAAGAGCCATGGTAATCAGCATGTACATTCCAGCGTGAGTGGAAGTGGATTTGAAACCTACGTTTTCTCCGAGGAAGTTAACTACATGGGGAGGTTGGCCGCCAGATATCGTCATGGGTACCGTGCCACACTGCGACCTGCAAGCTACACGAGAGTGCTCAGAAGATTGACGCACGTGCTCACTAAGGGAGAACGATGTCCCGGAGATGGTGAAGTCTAACGTCGATGCTTTCATGCCAGCACTTCTGCACGTGGCGTTGTTGATCGTGTCCGCTACAACATTAAACGAAAGGCCAGTCTACCAGAAATATAATTAACCTCTTTTGTTAGCGCCGAAAGCATGTAAGTTGGCGACTCATCCTACCCGTTGCTCCAGCCGAATCGTACGCCGATAAGAGATACGACCCCCCGAGATCCACGTTTACCCTTCAGAGGGAGCTATACTTGGATCCAGCATCGATTACCAAGGACGTATAGCCAGCACGGGAGTGGAGGGTGGTATAAGGTTCTCTTGGGGTCGGGACAGCGCAGGCGACAATGATGTTGAGGACTCTACAACGCGTCTGGGTGGAGTTTTCGGTATCAAGCTATCTCAATGTGAAGGCCTGATACATCCAATCCGAGATCACTGCTTGGGCGTGGACTTGGCTGTGAGGTACGATGGAGCTGGTTAGGCCAGCCGCAGTGATGGAGTAGTAAGGTGTCAGACGTATTGGATCAGCCCGCAGTGCGTGCAAATAGGTTTGAGGTACGGAACTAGCCGGTCACTTGGATCTCAGTCCTCCCGTGGCGTTTTAGTTCTGAACCTTTCATTGCTCCGGACCTCAACGTTCCTTCCTGACATGTAACATTGAATGCGATTTATGATTGCAACTTTTCGACTATGCAAAGCGATAGCTGACATTCTGTCTTTAATACTCCAATCAATGATCAATCGTACACCACATGCTTGTCATTGCCACCGGTAGTACCTCACTGTACTCTGTCAATCCGAATGTTTGTTATTATGATTTAATTATTTGTATTTTGTATTTTGTATCACTAATCATCCTAATCATCACTGTCAGTGATGACGTCGACACTGCCTTAGTGATGAAAACCGCCATGGACAGCTCTGCGATAGGTTTCCTCATTCAGCTTCCTGCTCCTACCGGAGTCCTGACCATTCCATATAGTCAGGAAACGTCTCCACGAGTTCCGCGGTCGAGAATCCCAAAGGGGGATCGAGTCTGAGGAGCTTAGCCGGCAGCTCTTCGCGATGTTCACGCTTTCCCTTCAGAAACAACCCACGCCCAGCGCGGCGCTGTACGCAAGCTAGTACATCTGCTAGCTCTAGATCCCCACACCACTGAAGATCGAGTTCCGTCAAGTCGGGAAGTGGCCATCTGAGTATTGTAGCTCCATCTATGACGATCTCGAACGGCTCGGCGAGATACGATATGATAGTTTTGGCCGCTGGATTGGGTAGAGCGAGGAACAGGTACGTGATGACATAAGAGAGTCGGTCAATGATAGTAAATAACTCGCACGAGGGGAGGATTTCAGAGATGCTCAAGAAGACGGGCAAGGAGAATGAGGGACTATGTACGTTGTCCAGGAGCCAGGACAGGGTTTCCAGGGCGAAGGCATCGGTGAACTGGTAGCCTGAAGCTTTAATGCATATGCATCGCATACTCTCATCACGTCTGTCGGCGTTTGTCACGGCTTTGTAATCCAGAGATTGCGATCCAACGTCGATAAACACGTTCTTCGCGGCAAGTAACATGGACGACAAGCCAGGAGTGAGATGAGCCGTCGCAGCAGAAAAGGTTGGCCCAGTGGCTTCAACGTCGACTACGCTGAGGCGCTTGCACGAGGGTATACGCATTCGTCAGAGAAGATGTTCTGTCATCAGTGGGTGAACCCTTATAGAAAGGTTTTCGAGTCGAGGGAGCTCGATTGTAGAAGTTTCTAGTGGAATAGAACCTGGATGTGCTTCTGGGGGAAGGTCGAGCTTGAACCGAGTGAGATCGGGACATGATTGTAGGACATGCATGACCTCCTGTACTGAAAGGCCGCCTTCATCGTGATGCTCGATATGTAACGTCCTCAGGCGAGAAAGGAGATCATACTCCGAAGGAAATCTGATATTGAATAGGGCGAGGTGGCGGAGTCTACTAGCGCTTCCACAGAAGAGGTTAACCCTCCCTAGAGCCAATCGATTGTCCCGCCGAACATCCAACTTCTCCAAGAGCGGCGCCGGCTGCTGTTCCAGCTCATTCAAGGTTTCTATAGGCACGTTGAACAACTTGACAGCTTTCCATCGATGAACCTCTTGGAATACCCTCCTATCGAGCTCCTCGCAATCCCGGGCGTAATGGTTTAAGGAAATGTGAAGAGGGACTCGATCCGCTCTAGCGAGAATCTCGAAATTGACTCGATCGGGACGATTGGAACTGATATAGGCCCAGAGCGATGGTGCATTAGATACGATTCCCTTCCACTCGTGGCAAACCAACAAGAGTCTCGCCAGCGCGATCATCTCTCCCCCACCACTGTAGTTTGATTCCATGTACCAATCATCCATATCAGAAACGAGTGTGAAGATGTCGACGAGGATGTCGTTTGGAAGGCGAGAGATGGGGAGGAGGGTGTTATGGTGCCGTGCCTCAGCACTGTAGCGGCGCTGCAAGTCATCGCCAAAAGTCTTCAAAGCGTCGCCGAGTGAGCGCATCATGACCATGGATCTCTGGGACTCTGTCAGCGTTAGGTCGTTCCTATATCACAATGGTCGATTAGAGTGCGTGAAGCCAGTGAATGAGAGAGTAGACCGACAGAGATGGTTCAGATCTGGCTTTCCTAGAAGCTCCCTCCCAAAAGGCATTGAGCGCTTGCAACACGTAGTCATCCATGATCATCAATTGGTATTTTGGTAGTGTAAGACAAGGAGATGGTGATTCATCCTTTGAAACACGTGTCTTATTTCGGGTATTTACCGGATAAGGATAAGGCATTGACTTCGCGTGCCTCACGTTTTATGCTCAATGCCAGTGAGTTACTCTGAAGGTGACAAAATAGATATACAACAGAAATACATTCCTAATGGCCATATAAAGAAGAGTAGAGGCGTCGGGGGTGCCCGGGAAGTTTTGCCACGGTTGCACTGAAGACGGTCATCACAAGAAGGGTAGTGGAGACATGGAAGGCGAGATCCAATGAGGATCCGCAGGGGAGAGGCTGATTAGTATGAAGCCAAAAGACATTGACTCCAAAGAGAAGGCCATGTGTACTTGGATATCGGACTAGCACCAGCCGCTGTTCTCGTAGCCGTAGCGACGCCCGTTCCCGGATACACAGTCGACAGAGCGAGAGATTCAGGCGCAAGCGTCTGGGCGGTTGCAAGGCAAGTTAAGTTAGCGCTCGCCGCAATGTTGAAGAACTACGAGACGGCGCCGTTTCTAAGCGTATCCGTGACCGAGACTAACAATCGATCATCAGTGTGAAGCTCCGATGATACGCGGGTTGCACTCACAGTACGCGTTGATCCCACATTTTAGATCTATGATCCAATCCTATTTTGCGATTATCAAGTCAGATTCAATAGATCCGCTGGCTGGAGCGTAAAAGCAACGGACTGACGATGTTTCATGTCGCAAATGTTGCTCGCTTCGGTGAGTACTAAGAGCCGTGGTGATCAGCATGTTCATGGCGATGGGAACGGAAGTGGATAATGAAGGCTACGTCTCCTCTGAGAATGTTAACGACGTAGGGAGGTTGGCCGCCGGATACCGTCGTTGGCACCATACCACACTGCGACCTGCAGGTGACACGAGGTTCAATAGATTGCTCGCTAAGGATGAACGAATGGTGTATCTGAGACTGTGAAATCTAACATCAGTGCTTTCATGCCAGAGCCGCTACGTGTAGCGTTATTGAAAGTGTCCACTAGAACATTAGACGAAAGGCCAGACCACCAGGAATATAAGAATCATAATTAACCTCTTTTGTTAGCACCGGAAGCATATCGATTGCCAACTCACTTCACCCATCGCTCCAGCATACGCCGAAGAGGGATATGGTCCCTGGGATCAACACCCTACAGAGGGAGCTGGGTCTAGATCCAGCATAGACTACCAGGAGCGTATAGCCAGCACGCAAGAGAGCGATGGTATAACAATGTGGGGAGGGGACTCGGACGGTTAGCGAAAGCGACGTTGAGGACTTCATGTTTGCACCGGCGGTCGACGTCCGAGCCATCTCAAGACGAAGGTCCAATCCATCCAACCTGGGATCACTACTTGTACGTGGACTTGGTTATGAGGTACGCTGGAGCCAGTTAGGCCAATCGCAGTGATTAGGACCAAGTTGGATCAGCCGATGGGAAAGTAGATTAGGTGAAAATGTTAATAGCGAAAAGGCCTCAATGCTAAAAAGCGGGCAGGAATTGTGGATTGGGCAATCTCAATAGCACAACGATAACAGAGTGACAAGTTTTGAAAACTCAGTGTCTGAGTATTTTCCCGGATATTACGACGTTCCCGCCCTATTATTAACTCCCTCAGACGTGTTCATAGTTGGAACCGCTTGACTATGTAAAACTACAGTCAACATTCCGTTTCCCGTGCTTCGATCAATCATAGTGGTCATTGCCGTTAGTTGTGACCCATTGAATCCGAATATCCGTCATCAAGTCCCATCTAAGCTCGCATAGGGATTGGGAGTGTGGCCATCATAGTCTCCAAATCCATGCTCCAGCTCCAGTCTCCAGTCCACACCATTCCTCGCAGTCTGGAAACATTTTCATGACATCCGTGCTCGAGGACATACGAGGGAGCCGGAGCTGGAGCTTGACGAGCCTAACCGGCAGCGTTTTGTGGTGTTCCTGGCTTCCATCCGGGAACAACCCCCGCCCAGCCCGGCGCCGTATGCACGCCAGTGAAACCTCCGGCTCTATATCACCACAATTGTAAAGGTTGAATTCCGTCAAGTTGGGAAGTGGCCACCGGAGCGTTGTAGTCCCGTCTACAACGACCTTGAACGGCTCGGCGAGATACGATAAGATGGTTTTGACTGCTGCACTGCTTAGAGCGAGGTCTAGAGACCGGATGACAGGAGAGAGTCGATCAATGACAACCATTAACGCGTCTGAGGAAGGAATGCTAGATATCTGCATGTAGACGGGCGAGAGGGATGACGGGGTGTGCACGTTGTCCAGGAGCCAAGACAGGGTTTCCAAAACGAAGTCGCTTGTAAACCGATCACCTGAGGCTCGAATATATATGCATTCCGCCGAACCATCAAGCCCGTCTTCGTACCCGTCTTCCTCAACCGTTGTCGTAGCTTTGTAATCCAGGGAATTACTGTTGATTTTGATATGGACGTCCTTCACAACCCTTAGTATGGATGACAGGCTGGGATTCAGATGAGCCATCGCGGCAGAGAAGGTAGGGCCAATGGCTTCAACTTCCTCTACGCAGAATCCCTTGCACAAAGGTATACGCATTCGTCGGAGAAGATGTTCCGTCATCAATGGATGAACCTTTATAACAAGGTATTGAAGTCGAGGGAGTTCGATTGGGAAGGTTTCTGGTGGGATGGAACCTGGATGTGCCTCTGGCGAAAGGTAGAGTTTGAACCAAGTGAGTTCGGGACATGATTGTAAGACATGGACAAGTTGTCGCGCTGAAGGGCCGCCTTCGTGTTGATGATCGATATGCAACGTCCTCAGGCGCGAAAGGAGACCAGACTCCCAAGGAATGTTGATGCTGATTAGGGTGAGGTGACAGAGTCTACTGGCACTTCCACCGAAAAGGTTAACCGTCTCCTCAACCATTCCCGGGTCCGCCTGAACAAGGAACCTCTCCAAGACCGGCGCCGCCTGCTGTTCCAGCTCCGTCAACATGTCCATATCCACGCTATGTAACTCGACCGTTTTCCATCGATGGACTTGTTCGAATATCCTTGGGTTGAGATCCTCAATTTCCTTGTATCTGAGGGGATGATAGTTTAAGAAAATACGAAGGAGGGCTTGGTCTGATCTCGCCAGACATTCGAGGTTGGCTCGATGGGGATGAGTGGAATTGATGTAAGCCCAAAGCGATGGTGTACTGCAAACGATTTCCCTCCACTTGCGGCAGACCGACGCGAATCTTGTCAACGCGAACTCTGTTCGAAGATTGTAATCCCATCCCTTGGACTGATGGTCCATTTCAGAATTTAGGGCAAAGATCTCGACGAGTAGGTCATTTGGAAGGCGAGAGATAGGGAGGAGGGTGTTATGGTGGGACGCTTCAACGCTGTAGAGGTGGTGCAAGCCATCGATGAAGGTCTTGAGTGCCTTGTCGAGTGAGCGCATCGTGATCACGGAGCTCTGGAGCTTTGTCAGCTTTGGATCATTTCTATATCACGATGGATGCAACAATCGATTAGAGTGTGTAGAGTCAGTGAGTGAGAGAGTCAACTGACAGAGATAGTTTAGATCTGGCTTTCCTTGAAGCTCCCTCCCAAAAGGAATTGAGCGCCTGTACCATGTAGTCGTCCATGACCGTCAAACGATGGGTTAGATGTAATGACACGGTGATTCATCTTTCTGAAACACGTGCCTTACGTTGGTATTCACCGTAACCCGCAAAAACTTTGCCTCATACAGAAGTGGGTTTTATTCTGAAATGTCACTGAGTTTTTCCCGTGGTGAAAAGAAGAAAAAAACGGATTTGGGGGGTATATACAACAGAAATACATTCCTGGTGACCATACAAAGAAGAGCAGAGAAGTCGAAAGTTTACAAACAGTTTACAAAGGAAGTGTTGCCACGATCGCACCGAAGACGGCCATCGCAAGAACAGTATTTGAGATTCGCAACGTGGGATTTGATGAGGATCTGTAGGAGATGAGTTGATTAGCATGAAGACAAATGACATCGACTGAAAAGACGGCTGAGCGTACTTGGATGTTGAAGTAGCCCCAGCCGCCGTTCCTGTAGACGAAGCGACGCCGGTTCCCGGATACACAGTCGACAGAGCGGGAGATCCCGGTGCTAGCGTCTGGGCGGTTGCAAGGCAAGTCGAGTTAGCGCTCGCTGCAATATTGAAGAACTGCGATACGGCGCCGTTTCCAAGTGTATCCGTGACCGAGACTAAAAATCGATCATCAGTGCGAAGTATCGATGATACGCGGCTTGCACTCACAGTACGCGTTGATGCCGGCTTTGAGATCGATGATCCAATCCTATTTGTAATCATCAAGTTAGATTCGATAGATCCACTGGCTAGAACGTAAAGCAAAGGACTAACGATATTTCCTGCCGCAAATGTTGCTCGCTTCGGTGGGTACTAAGGGCCGTGGTGATCAGCATGTACATGCCAGCGTGAGTGGAAGTAGATTGAGACCTACGTTTTCTCCGAGAAAGTTAACCACATAGGGAGGTTGACCACCCGATACCGTCATAGGCACCATACCACATTGCGACCTGCAAGTAACATGCGAGTCGGAAGATTGACGCACAAGCGCGTTAAGGAAGAACGAACGGTGTGCCTGAGACGGTAAAGTCCAATGTCGATGCTTTCATGCCAGCGCTACTGCACGTAGCGTTGTTGATCGTGTCCGCTACAACATTGAATGAAAGACCGGTCTACCAGGGTTATAATTAGCCCCTTTTATTAGGGCCCAAAACACATAAGTTGGCGACTCACCCCACCCGTCGCTCCAGCTGAATCGTACGCCGATAAGAGATATGGTCCGCCGAGATCAACGTTCACCTTCCAGAGGAAGCTAGGCTTGGATCCAGCATTGACCACCAAGGGTGTATAACCAGCGCGGGAGAGGACGATGGTATAAGGTTCTGTTGGGGTTGGGACGGCGCTAGGACGGTTGGCGAAAGTGATGTTGAGGACTCTGCAACGTGTCTGGGTGGAGTTTTCAGTACCAGGCCATCCGAAGGTGAAGGTCTGGTCGAGCCAGTTGGGGATGACCGCTTGGGCGTTGACGTGATGGGTTTGGGGTACGATGAAGCTGGTGAGACCAACGGCAGCGATGAGCGCTAAGAGGTGCCACATGTTGGATCAGCCGATGGACAGGAGCAACGTCGTGAGGGAAGGAGGGGGCTCGATGGCACAATAGCTCAGGTGGTCGAATTTAAAATAGTGCCAAGCAAAGTCTGACCATGAGGCGATGCCGTCACCCTAATTCGCTTGGCTGATCCGCGCATGATCGAGATAACAGCGCCTTCAGGCACGAGTGGCGATTGAAATTTCATCTTCTAATCGGAAGTCTCTTATCCAGCGATATCTGCTTCCCTTGCACAAGACTAGCATAAACGGCTTTCGATCTGACGAGAGTCACATTGAATAGTAGTTATTTATGGCATGTTCCCAAATTTAGCCTGTCTCAGGGAACTTTATGGCGCACCCGGGAGGCTGTGCCTTATCTGTGTTTGAATTCAAAAACCGCAGTCGACGATAAATAGCCACAAAAATAGCTACAAAGCTTTCGTTGTTCCGATATAGTGATCGGATAGGAAATGCCTCGCGCATGATGGTCCGAATTTCGCATCCGGCTTTCGGTTTTGGAAGGTGGTCCAGAAATCAGATCCGGCCGCCTCAATATTTCCTCCCGCGCCTTTGACATGCGCCGTACCATGCCGTCTTGTCTGGCTAATCCTACGAAACTGTCGATACTACCTCCCTGAAACTTGCTCCGTATCGGAAGGCTTGCGCAGTGCTTTGTTCAATCACCACGGAGGTACCGGCGACATACGGGGATAATATGAACAAAACGCACCAACCATGTCATCGCCAGCGCTCCTGTCTTATCCCTCTGCATTATGCCTCCCAAATGAACCCGAACATCCTCCGCTCGCTCCTAACGCCGTCAACGCACTCTGTGCATTCTTCACCCTCTCATATGTAGCCTCTATCTATCTCTCTCGCGCTGGTCGGCTCGCTTTCCATGCGCCTCCAGTACACGTTCGGGACGGAGAAGAGCGCGTACGCGTCGCCAATGAGAGATGGAGGAACGATCCGCAAGTAATTCGCGCGAGATTGATAGCCGTCACTCTCAGCACTTTGGCCAGCGGACTCGTTCTCGGCGTGATGTTGCACCGTGTTGGAAAATGTGATGAACCGGTCAGTGAAAACAGAATGTATGCTGGATTGCATTGGAACTTATCACCCAATCTCAATGAACAGATCACCTCAGTTGGCCATACCTTCAAGATTTTGGGACTGGGTTGGAATCTGCCTACGTTGCACAGTTGGAAACCTTATCTACTTGCGCCGATCCTGTTCATCGGACCGCTCTATGTCGAAGTCCTAGAACTACTAGGTCCATTTCGGGTGGCATGGTCTTGGGAGCAAGACATCATTGAGAAGTTCTTCTCATGGCAAGGGATCCGCAACTACATCGTCGTAAGTGGCTCGTGTCGAAACATCATGGATGTTTTTGAAAGCTGAATTAGCTTATATACAGGCTCCCATCACGGAGGAGCTTGTATTTCGCTCTTGCGTCGTCTCCGTCATGGTCCTCGGTGGCAGTTCCATAACTCGTATGGTGTTTATCAGTCCCATGTGGTTTGGAATCGGTACGTTTATGCCCGGCTTCTTCCAGAGTGATATATAACAAAAGGCCTCATTACAGCACATGCACATCACGCATGGGAGCTATACAACATCTACGGCCGCACGAAGCAGGCACTTCAACGCGCCATCATCACCTGCCGTAAGCATTGCATTCTTCGAAGTGCCGACTCATCACTAATTATATTTGCGGTCTTTCTTCCGGTGGAAACAGTCGTCCAGCTCACCTATACCACGCTCTTTGGCTGGTTCTGCGCATTCCTCTTCTTACGGACCGAATCCATCTACCCAGTGATCTTTTCTCATATCTTCTGTAACGTCATGGGACTGCCTTCTCCCACGTATGCGACGAGCAGGTATAAATCCCGGGCTACTGGTAAGTTCCAATGATGGCTTCTTTTTTCACTCGTCTGTTCCTGACCATCCTGTCGTTGGGCAGTTATTTGGATCGCATATGTCGTTGGGATCATTGGATTTGCGTCAGCGCTTGGGCCATGGTCTCGCAGAACATAGGGAATCATTTTTGATCTCACCTTTCGTATAGCATGTAATTCTTTCGGGGAGAAATGAGTGCGTGCAAACATCACTTGCATCTACAATTCGTTTTCTTTGAGAAGAGTGGGAATGTCAAGTCGAAGGGGTTTGGCCATGTCTTTGGGCAGACGCGCGAATGGGCTCTTGGACATAACAGGAAAGGTCTGCGAGGTAGGTTTCGCTTTACGAATCCTCATCTTGCGTGGCATCATGTTGTCACCCATAACCTCCAGGGCGGATGTGTGAGGGTCAGTCGGGTAGCGATATGGTGCCACAGCACAAGTAGATGTTCGTCAACATTTCACATCGCACTTCTTACATCTACCCAAGAATCATCAATCGACCGCCATGGAGGATTATATGATACAGGCGCTCAATATCTTCTCAGAGGGGGCCGCTAGGACGGCTAGATCTCAATTACCAACGTTAGTTTACTCTCATCCACTGACTCCACTCCTGATGATCGATCGTTGCGTGTGATATAGGATCGATTCAGAACTTACAGAGCTCCAGAGCTCCAAGATCGTGATACGCTCATTCGACGACGCTTTGAAAACCTTCTGCAATAACTTACACCGCCTCCGCAGCGCCAAGGCGCGTCACCATAACACCCTCCTCCCAATCTCTCGCCTTCCAAACGACCTACTCGTCAACATATTCGCATCCGTTTTTGAGACGAAGGATCCATTCATGGGGTCGGTTTACGGTGGTCGAAGCGTGGTGGGCATGCTGGCAACACTAGTATTCGTTTGCCACGAATGGAGAGAAATCATGCACAGTGTACCATCTCTATGGACCTATCTTAATTCCGAACATCCACATGAAGCCAACCTCGAATGTCTCGCCAGATCCGGTCAGGCCCCTCTTCATATTTCCTATAGCCATAACGATCTCCCCACCGAGTTGAGCGAGAAGTTCGTAACGACGATATTCCAAGAGGTTCATCCATGGAAATCCGTTAGGTTCCATGACACTACGTGCGAACGCTTGGAAGAGTTGGAACAGCGGCCGGCTCCTTTCTTGGAGAAGTTATTTATTCGAGTCGACTGGGCTTCTCACACGACGCTTAACCTCTTCCGTGGAAGCGCCAGTAGACTCCGTCAGCTCATCCTATTCAATGTCACATTTCCTTGGGAGTCCAACCTCTTCTCTGGCTTGAGGACTCTACATATCGCTCATCCCCGTGAAGGCCGCCCCTCAGTGCAACAAGTTATGCATATCTTGCGCTCATGTCCTAATCTCACCAATTTCACGCTCTGCCTTGAGCTAAAGGGGTATCCAGACGATCTAGTACCACCATACTTCGCACTCGAACCCCCTCGATTCGAACACCTATCCATGGACGTTGACCCGCTGATGACCGAACATCTTCTCGGAGTCGAACTCCTTCAACTCAAACACCTGAACATGGACGTTCATCCACTGATGACCGAACATCTTCTCCAACAAATGTGTATCCCCTCATGCAAAACCTTCAACATTCACCAGGCTGGAACCAACTTTTCCGCTGCGATGGACCATCTCATTCCTACCCTGTCGTCCATATTCCTTTCCGCGAGCAGGGTGTGTATCGATATCACACCTACTACGATCAAGTACGAAACCACAACAGAGATTAACGAAACTGAAGAGGTGGATAGTGATTTGGCACAAAAGATACGTATTAAAGCCTCGAACGATCGATTCGTCGATCGCTCCGCCATGGAAACCCTATCTTGGCTTGTTGATAACATCCACACACCCTCATTTTACTCGCCCGTCGTCTTGACCATCTTTGAACCACATTCCTTGAACGCGATATCGCCTACCATTTATCAACTCTCCTCTGCCATCACGGAGCTCCACTTCAGCCAAGTTGACTTATCATCAGTTAAAATCATCGCTTCGTATCTCGCCGAGCCTTTCGAGGTCATTGTGGACGGGGTTATTGTGCTTAGATAGCGACTTCCCAACATGACGCACCTTTCCCTCCGGTCGTGTTATGGTATAGAGCCAGAGATCGTACTGGCATGCGTACAGCGCCGCGCTGGGAGGGGGTCGTCCTCGGATGGAAGCCGCGAACACCGCGAAGAGCTACCGGCTAAACCTATCAAGCTCGACCTCGACCTCCCTCATATATCCTCGAGCAAAGCTATCATGCGAATGTTCCCCGACTGTATGGAGTGGAGTGGGCTGGAGCTTGAGCAGGAAGATGAAGGTGAGGATTGGGACGAAGGCGAAGATGAGTACGGGGATGATAATGGTGTTGATGGGCATGACGAAAACGACGACGATGATGACGATGACGACAACAACGATGGTGACGATGACGTTGAAGAAACTTAGCGCAGCGTCCTTGAAGGTTACAGGTTTTTCTTCTTACAGTGATGACTTTAGTAATGCTTATGCAGGATATGGAGGATACACTCAACGAGGCACTACCAATGACAATGACGAGTATGCGTATGGATCATATGAAGGTACTTCTCATGGGAAATATTGACGCGCTCTAGATTTCAAAGGCGGAAGGTGAACCAGCCAGCACGCGATATATGATCGTTTTATTTCTCGTGATACAGCAGGTATCATCAGTTTCTCCCACAGCATCCTTTCTGGCGCAATTCCATTTCCCTCAGAATGATGTAAAAGTCAAATCGAAGAGCTCAGTTATGTCTTGAGCAAAGTAAGAGTGGACTCTAGTGCCCCAGAAAACCCGAAGGAAAGTCAGTGGGGTAGCATTAACACTCGGGAGGGATGTAGTTTCTCTCCCTGGCTCACCCGGGAGAAAGATGGTAATTGTTGCACCAACAGTATTGACTTGAGTCAATGCCGAACTAATGATCAACATTAGAACAAGCTCTGGGGTTGCCTCTCCACTCAATGAAATGGAAGCATGTAATTACTCACTGTCGAATTGTCAACGAAGCCGTACTTCTTGGGGTCTTTTAGGATCTGCTTGACGCGGGTGTTACCGTTGTAGAAGAGCGCCTTGACACCCTTCCCAGAGAGGTCGAATTGAGCCACCCTTGCTGCCAGCCTAGCATTGAACCCGTCAATGATGACCCCCTGAGTTGTTTGAGATGCGACGGGCTCAGCGAGCATCTTTTACGCACAGAGGGAATTATCATTAAACATAAATCTGGGTCGCTGGATTTGGGAAATATGGCTGAACACATACCAAAGGCGATACGTTGACAGGTGGAACGTCAAAGAACAAGAAGTTTCGAGCGCCAGTGTCGTACACTTTTTCTACCAGGCCAAAGTAATCATCCAACTAAAAAGAGATTCGGAAGTTGGGAGGTGGAGGTTTGAGGTCAATAGGCGCTGTTCACATAGACAGAGCCTTTGCCTACCAGGACATCGTCGAAGCTAGGGAAAAGAGAGATCGAATCGATTTAATATACGTTGTTTTACTGGTACGGTCCCGCAGAGCTCTATACTCACGCTGTGCGACTGCCGCTGGCGTTCCAAGTATGTTTTATATCGTTGATACCAATGAAGAAGCTGAAGATCGAGTTTTCAGGGGTCCAAGGAGTCGATTCCGGACGTGAAGCGACCGTTGCGAGGTATTGATCGACTTGATCCTTTATCGTTAAGACGGTGGGGAGGTAAGGAGTGACCAGGCTCTCGTCGATTACGGCGCCACTAAGTATGGAAAAGGCAGCATGAGTTGTTTTTGCCTATTTAGAAGCGTAAGATGATGCGGAGAACGAAACCTGTAGGCAAAGTTGTACGTAAAGATCAACGATTTGTTGTATACGGTTGTGAGGTCATCGATCCAGTTGGTCAAGTTGTCTGCGCATGGGCCAATGCCACTACGCCGGAGAGAAAACTACTATTAGGGAGACTAACGGTAAGAAAATCCAAGACGAAGACGTACGGATAGGCTGGGTTGCCGAATGGATTCGAAAGGTTCGGCAACGGACCGGTTGTGATGTTAAATCCCTGCATTACATGCGGTGAAATTACGCTCCAAGTTATTGAGTCGGCAGTCTGAAACTCACAGTAGTAGTGTAGGAGTCACCGAATGCGAACCAGTACTTTGGATGTGGTGCAGGTGCTAATAGGTATATTTACGGTTCAGTCTCCAGAGGCACAATACAGCACTTATAGAAGGGAAATTATTACCACTGTAAACTTCAGCAGAAAGGACTGCGAATGCGGAGAGTATAGAGAGAATTCGGGCCATGAAGAGCGTCGACGGCAACAAAGCGACTAACAGAAGCACAGGCGGCAAAAGAGAACACCTCAAACCTCGCGCTTGGGTTGATTGTCTTATACCATCCAATATAGTAATGCACCACCCGTCCCAGAATTTTTAGTCGGCCCGGGTCGGGTAGAAAAGAAGAATCGCCTATAATTGTCTATGCACGGCCCGGTCCTTCGCGAAGAGCGCCATTGCCGGAACTCCTCTCGGAGGAAATAAATAAAGGGAAGCGTAAGATTGATGCCAGGTGTGGGCTATTTTAGATCGCGCCACGGATCTCGCGAAGTGTATTGCTGCTACAAGTGTTGCTTGGGCTGATAAAGGACAGCACTGAGTCCCACCCGGAGTTGAGAAGCTTGTCCGTCTCATTTTGGTTAGCAGGCAGTTGGGGGCCCAAGAGAGAGGCTGTGACAGTCAGTAATCCTGCGAAACTGGAAGCGACACCAAGCTTGACATGGGGATGAGGTTGATACCCAGTCGCGCTTGCCACGTATCGACCTCGCAGTAACCAGGAGGTTTCTCAAGGTTTTCCTGAGACCGAAAGTTGGACTGAGCGTACCGGCTCCGCGCGTTCAGGAAGCAAAGATTTTTAGGCTTAGAATGTGTGCAATGAGATGACATATCAGGAAGCGGAAGAGCCATTGTGATATGTTTCACCGTCAAATCATATACGTGGGTGGCGGTTCAGGTGGTCGAACATTGACGTGGGAAGCAACGAAACGCCTCATTCACCTTGAATAACACTACTATCGAAGTCTTAGATTAAGTCTGGCCTCAAACCGGTCTAGAACTTGATAGAGCTCATCATAGCATTATATTTTTATTTTCATCGCAGAATGTGCCACTATACATGTTTTCTCATACTTCATCACAGTAGTCAGTAGTGATGCTTCATTCTGCGGCTAACAAATGCTTCAACGAGTCACAATCCCTTCGATCCGCATATAGAATTCCTGGGGGACGATTGGCGACACATCGCATAGAATGCTATTACGGTAATGGTATTGGGGATCACACGCATCCTTCGCACTAAGGTTCGTGCTCGACATGTAACTATTGCACTTCTGAAATGGTGAGACCTGCTGTTTATTTAAACGGCCCTAATTAGCGTCGACAATCATGATAGACATTTCTTTAGGAGTCTGTTTGAGTACCTCATTATTGTGCTCGTAGTCGACGGGATTGTCGTCCGCCCAACTCTCACCTGTTTTCAGGTGGCTTCACTGCTTACTCCGAGGAGCAGGAAGATTCGCTTCCTTGGATCATCATTCTTCCCATCGATTTCTCCACGTAATGCCACGCAATACAACGAAGCTGGAGTTCAGTTTCATATTGCAATGCCCACACCGAAGCCGCCGGGGAATAATCTGCTACATACAAACATAAAGGCTTCATATATGTGTCAGTCATGCGGAGCGACCCAAGTCTTAGAATGGTGTGAGGGTGAGTGCGAATAGTTCAGATATATCCTTAGCAAGGTATGAATGGACTCTGCAGATGACGAGTTCGTCAGTGGGAAGTATTGAAACGCTCCTCTCCAAAGCTCACCCAGGAGAGATATGGTAGTTGTTGCACCAGCAGTAATCCGTCGCGTCGGTGCCATACTAGTGAAAAAAGTGCCAGTTGATCTGCCTTTAGTACCTCTCCCTTCAATCGCACATGCAAAACTCACCGTCGTGTTGTCAATAAACCCATATTTCGTGGGGTTATCCAGGATCTCTGTTACTCGAGTATGACTATCATAGTATAGTGCCTTGACGCCCTTTTGGGACAAATCGAATTTGGCCACTCTGGCAGCTAACTGGAGGTTGAATTCATTGATGACGGTCTTTTCGCCTGCTTGGGACGCTGCGGGTTCAGCGAGCATCTGTTCACACATTGTTAGGTGTCCAAACATTAGATGTACCGAAGTCTTCAAAGACATACCAAGGGTGATCGGTCGACGGGGGGAACGTTGATGAACAAGAAGTTCCGAGCACCGGTGTTGTAAACTTTCTGTACCAGAGCGAAGTAGTTGTCCAACTAAAGAAGAGATGAGTCAGTACACATTGGTGAGTGAGTTACTCTAAAGAACGGCCATCGAGCTCACCAATACATTGTTAAATCTACGAAAGGGAGGAATAAGTCATTAGACAATGTCTCACAACGCGACTGCCCGAGTCCCAACTTACGCCGTGCGACTTCCAGCCTGGTACCAGCTGTTACCGATGTCATTGATTCCGATGAAGAAGCTGAAGAGAGAGTTTTCGGGGGTCCAAGGAGTTGACGCCGGGCGTGATGCGACGGAATTGAGGTACTCGTCAACTTGATCACCCAAAGATAACACAGTGGGAAGATAAGGAGTGACGAGGGTGGCGTTGATTGTAGCTCCTCTATAAAAGTCAGTTGAGGAGCGCTTGTGAGATATGACAGAGCTTCAGCATGAGCATTATAACTTACCCATAAGCAAAGTTATAGGTGAAGATCAGTGACTTATTGTTCACAGCGGTAAGATCGTCGATGTAGTTGGTGAAGATCCCGCATGCAGTATACCCGCTGCAATGATTGGATTAAACGGTATTAGAAAAGTTTCAGTAGATGAAGGACATTCTTGAGCATACGGGTAAGCGGGGTTGCCAAAAGGATTTGCAAGATTCGGAAACGGCCCAGTTGTAACATTGAATCCCTTCAGCAGGCAAAAATTCAGCAATATCTCTTTCATAGCAGAAGTAATAAAACTTACAGTAGCAGAATAAGAGTCACCGAAGGCGAACCAGTACTTTGGGTGTGGCGCAGGTACTAAAGATACGATGTTTGTCTAGCGGGGATTTTTCGCATGCACGACTCTGAGGTGGGATCTTACCACTGCAAACAACGGAAATAAGGGCAGCGATGGTAGAGAGAGCGGAGAAAGCGTTAACCATGGCGAATATAACGTTGGAATAAATGACCAAAGGAAAAGACAGGAAGGTGTCCCAAGGACCCGACCACTCACTTCGGTCCACCTCTTTATATCAAACGACGTCGGGGCAGGGAAGCCAACCGCCCATCCCAGGCCCCGACCTTCACGGTGATATGCATCGCAAGAATTACTCCTCTTCATCGGATTATGCAACGAAGAAGATACGGCGGGGATTCTAACAATAACGATGACAGACGTGTGTCGTGCTTGATCACGCTGTAGGTTCTTGCTGTTGCCTGGATCTTTACAGTGACAGTATTCCTGAAATATCGATGGATTGGTTCCTCATTAATGCGGAAATTAGTGCCTTCCGACATAGCGTGTTTTTAGTCACGTGGCGTAATAACAAGAAGGTTGCGAGACTAGTGAGTTGTCCAAGAAGGGCGGGAGTCTCGACCTGCATCATTGAGCCGATCGTGAATTCTACGAGTACAAATGGTGGACTATCGGGAACATGTTCGTGGTTGAATGATCGATCAAATTGGTAGATAGAATGCAAGGTCTCCATAAGACTTTGATTTCAAGACGTCGGTCGGTAGAAGTAGATGCAGAATTAATCGGGTAAACCGAACGATGGTGGGATCGTAGTCGCAGCCGAATACTTTTCTCCGTACACACCGACGATTCCCCCACCTTGGGTGTCGTGGGTACTGTAAACGGCGGTAGTTCGGTAGTGTTTTGTCGTAGTGTCAGAGCTTAATCTGACTTTGAATGATGACATTAAGGCGGAGCCGAGTTGTGAAAGAGCTTCTTTGATTCTTCGGCCGAAAGTGTTCATCCGTCAAATATTTGATAATCTTCAACCCTGAATCACGCTCTAAATTGGCTCTTGCACAAACACAGAAGAGTTATCTGTGATCATGACTTGACCTTTGATCATCAATGGGTAGGCCCTTTCAAGGGATTCAAGTTTTCAGTGAACTGGGCAACGGGTGCACCGATATATGCCTCGGGGCGCTAACCTTATTTCTTTACATTATGAACCTTCCCTTCTATGGAGGAAAGTGCTCTTTCCCTATATGCACTGCCCCAAGAGCATCACTGCGGGAGCAGGGGCGAGGGCACGGGGATGCACGCATTCTAGAAACCAAATCCAAGAGCTTAAAAGGAAGGATCTTAGACACAGGGGCAACCTTCAAAACCATTCTGCTCACCTACTATCAACGTCGACGATCCAAGACATCGCGTCTCTCATCTCGCTACATAACCGTACCACACATATCATAACTGCCCTCCATGCCGAACTTACAGCGAAAGTACGTCGATCTCATCCAGAGAGCCGAAAGTAAATGGGCGAACTGGGATCCTTCCAGGAAACAACCAGTGGTACGGAAACCAATTCGATTTTGTTCCATGTATATCAGTCATGTAAATGTTCTTCCAGGTCGGCGACTATGGTAGCGTCAACAAGGACACCGGGGCATTCGAGTGGGAAGGAAGCATCTACAGCGACGAATTCGCACAGCACATGCCCAAACTAAAGGAGGAAAAGGAAAGGTATCAACCTGTGGCCGGAGGCCGTGATGAACTTCTTATAGTCAAGTCGACCAGCGTCAAGCAACTTGAACTTTCGGCGACTCCAGGAGTGTGCGTGTTGTACCTCATCGCGGCATATCCACTCGGTTTTCTCCCTTACTGATCAATATATCCACACTGGGATCTAATAGCAACATTTCAGCGTTGGCGGATGCTTCCGTCAAAGGGTCTTGGCAGTTCAATCGAGGACGAGGAGCAGTCCTCGTTGTCAACGAGCCACGCATCCTCGAGCTCCCTCGAAATATCCTCTTGGCGGATTTGACCAAGATACCTCTCCTAAAGGATCAATACCTTGTCACTCAAGTTGTCCAATGTCCTGCATATGCGTTTTATCTTTCAGATAAAAGTGAGTGCTATAAACTCGCCGTTGCTCACTCAACTGTTTGTTCGCCTCAGCTGACTGTCTCCGGATAGAGGGTGACCAGTTGTCCCTAGCTCTGAGCGCCAACGTTCCGGTTCCCTTCGCTCCTGGCGTGGGTGCCAGCGCCGATGCTGGCGGCAGTTGGTGGTCACAATCCGGCAGCGGAGTCTTGAAGCAAGGTGGTCAGAAGGGTGGTACCGATGAATTCACACCGCTCTTCACACTCAAGATGATTCGCAAGCCTTTCATAAGCTTCAGACGCGATAGCCCCCCTCCTATCCGAGAAGGCGATGATCTGTATGTCACATATGACTATTTGGCAAACTTTTCAAAGGTTATACTCACCCTATTGGTATTTTGCTAGGTGGAGGAACGCAGACGAACCCTGGGGTCCACTAGATTCGGATGGCGAAGATGATGAGATTGTTATAGACGACGATGTGAGTTGCTGCGCTTAGATGTGCATGGGCACCCCTCGCTGATCAAGTCTCTAGATCCCTGACTGGTAACAAGCATAATCTTTTCATTTTGAGAAATCGTTTATTCTTGCTAGTACATGTACTTCAATGACATGCTTTTGTAGTCCACTAGGAGTTAAGCAATACATAGCTGAATACGCACAGCTTTAATTTCGTTACTGTACGGGCAAGACGATTTGCCTTCCATCTCAGATGACCCAGGAACCATGGTCGCTCGCGTTCTAGGCCATTGTTAGCCAAGTCGCAACCGTCTTCATGCGCATGAGGCGAGGATCAACTTGGATAGGAAGCGCCAAAACAATCGTCCCATCTGCAGTTGCTATAGGGCCCTAAAAGTTACGGTCGGTGTAGAAGAGTTGGGAGTCGCCAGTTGGAAGCCTCAAAGGTAAAAGCAGTCAAGTGGGCCAGTGTTGATTTCTCCTCATCCCTTGTTGAGATTTTGGTCGCGTCTAGCTGGTCTCCTTGGTATGATATATGAACCCTTCAAACTCCAACGTTCCGCATTTGCAGATTGCAGGTGTCCTCTAGAATGTTCTAGAGGCTATGGAGGCAGAGAGCCTGGGACGACATTCAAATCTCGCTCCAGGAGCGACCTGGGCCTGTGAGGCCCACCAGTGCTCTTCGCCCTGAGCATGCCCTGACCCCAGATTCTCTCTTATCATCCCGTTCTCGCTCAACCGCCCTTCACAGTTCTACATAGACAGTTCTGCACACGATGGCGTAGAAGCCCTCGCGTCGTGTCAAAGGCCCTCCCGAAGCATCAGACCATCGGTGACCATCTCATCTCCCTCACATACATCGATTACACCTAGTATTACCGTACCTCATCATGCACTACCAAAGCCACGGACCTAGATCCCTAAAAGCCATCTATTCTTTCATTTTTGTTGTACTAGTATTTTAGACCGGACCGTTGACACCGTACGGGGCTATGCGGCGATAAAATCGATTTCGAAACGACTCTAATCTCGCTACAACAGTTTACACCCGCGTTACACACCCCACAACCACCTTCCATGCGAACGCAACGAAAGTACGTCAATCTCATTCAGAGAGCCGAAAGTAAATGGGCGAACTGGGAGCCCTCCAGAAAGCAACCAGATGTATGCAGATCAATCTGGTCACTTTAGGCATCCGTTATATAATGATACCTCTTTCAGGTTGGCGACTATGGTAGTGTCAACAAGAGCACTGGAGAGTTCGAGTGGAAAGGGAGCATCTACAGTGACGACTTCGCACAACACATTCCTGACCTAAACCTAAAGGAGGAAATGTATGAGCCTGTGCTCGGGGAGCGCGACGAAGTTAATATCATCAAGTCGACCAGCGCGAAGCAGCTTGAACTATCGGCGACTCCAGAATTGTGCGTTCAAACCATTACCGTGGCCTTATACTTTCGCTCATTGAACCCCATTCGAACTTGATAGGCAAGTTGCACAGCTGGAGGATGCCTCCGTCAAAGGGAGCTGGAGGTTCAGGCGAAGGCGAGGAGCAGTCCTCGTGATGATCCAGCCACGTACTGTCTCGCTTCCTCAAGACATTCGTCTGGATCAGTTGTCCAAGATCCCTGTGTTGAAGGACAACTATCTTGTCACTGCCGTTGTGCAATGTCCTGCTTACGCGTTTTACCTTTCGGATAAAGGTAAGTCGACATTGCTCACTTAGTCGTTCGTCACAGCTGATCATCCCCTGATAGCCAATGATCACGTGTCGTTAGCGCTGATTCGCAATGACGACGCCGCCCTCGAACCTGGACTGGGCGCTAGCAGCTATTTTAATGGTAATTGGTGGTCACGAGCCGGGGCCGGAACCTTGAAGCAAGGGGGTCGAAAAGGCGGCACCGATGATTTCACTCCGCTCTTCACCCTTAAGACGATTCGCAGGCCCTTCTTCAGCTTCTGGAGATAGTTCTCTTATCTGGGTGTGTTCTATTTGACTCTACTAGTGGTGTCTTGATGGGTTGTACTCATTCGTCTGTATTTGCTAGATGTACAGATGCACACGAACCATAGGGACCACCCAGGGAATATACCAAGTGTGAGGAGAGTGAGTTACTCCTTTGGGGCATGGTGTAGGCGTCAATCGTTGGCTTGATTTCCGACTAGTATCCGGTAATGGTTCGTTCTCCGTTGGTCTGAAAACGCTAGCGCATATGTCCCAATATTAAATCCTTGAGTGCACCAATCACGAGCCTCATGGTGCCAAACAACATCTTTAACATGCACCAGAATCCCCTACCCCTTAAACTTATATCTACTTATCGGAGCTAGATGCACGTATAATACGGAAACTATAAACACAGAGATACGTCAAAGCTCTCTTGAACGCACGATTTGTGAAGTCCCTTGTGCTTCCACTAGCCTGCACCGTTCACGTAATGCAACTTTTCGCCACGGGCAAGCCTAGCTCCTGCGTCTTCCCTTCGCGCCATTGCACACCCTTGGGCAAAAGTCACAAGCGCAGCTTCACATTCGTGGGTAGCCTTCAATAACGCCTCACATCGTCTCTTCGCTTCCTCCCGTGATTGTATTGATTTTTTAAAAATAAGATCCAATCCAAAAAAATGCCACTATAAATCTAAAATAAAAGGCCTGCTGAACGAAGGCGGCGATCAAGGTGGATATCTCGAGCATTAGCTGAACGGTATACCTCTGCCAAATCCTCGAAGCGTGGTTGACAAGAGCTTGCATAGCAACATCAGTCATTGTCGGTGCCTGGTCTGTGTCGAAAGATGTTTCATTGGCGGTGGTGTACCATTGGCAAAATTCCAAAAACCTTATGGCCCTTATTGGGCCCTGCTCATGTCGGATATGGTCGAAACCTATTCCTCAATATAGGATCCTGCTCAATATAGGATCCTGTTTTGAGGAATATCATAAGGCTCGTTAGGTCCCATACATTTCCCATCAGATATTCGAACTTCGGCGATGACCATCTTTCAAGAAAACATATCCAATATTCCGATCGTTGAACCGAGATGTTCTGCCTCATGTATGTTTGATAGCATGGAGATAAACAGGGAGTATAACTCGGCCTGATTAAAAGCGGTGGCCAGTGCGATGTCTGAACCGATCGGGGCTACCAGCCAGTGATATAAACCGTCAAAAGTACTAAGTGTCTTAGAGTAGTGTTAGCCTGGAAGTCGAAGTTGCCGAATGAGGGATAAGTCTCGAGTCAGAGAAGCGAAGCCAAACCCACATCACGGTACTCGGGTACCCTAAGCTTTCTCCCGTTACATCCGGAGATGTCCGTTTCAACACAGACCGTCAAATAACCACCCGACTAATGGGCTCATGGGCGTCAAGAAAGGAACATTTCTATGGAAGCGGGTGCTCCTTCCCCTCACTGCTGTATACACTGCCTCAAGAAGCATCGCACTGCTTCTCGCTGCGGGAGCAGGAGCGAGGGCATGGAAATGTACACATTCTGGAAACCGAATTGAATCCAAGAGCTTAAAAGGAGCTTAGACATAGGAGCAATCTTCAAATCCATGTCGACAATCTAAGACCTCGCATCTCAAATCCCGCCATCAGCAATTTATACTCGTACCACTCACACCATAATCGCCCTCCATGCTATTGCAACGAAAGTACGTTGATCTCATCCAGAGGGCCGAAAGTAAATGGGCGAACTGGGAACCCTCCAGGAAACAACCGAATGTTTGTAAACCGACCCAATTTGTTCGTACGATGGATATCATCCATATAATGATACCTTTCCGTGTTCTTTCAGGTTGGTGACTATGGTAGTGTCAACAAGATCACCGCAGAATTCGAGTGGAAAGGAAGCATCTATGACGATGACTTTGCACAACACATTCCTGGTCTAAACTTAAAGGACGACAAGTATAAGCCCGATATCGGAGGGCGTGACGAAGTCAATGTCATCAAATCCACCAGCGTCAGGCAGCTTGAACTATCCGCGACTCCAGAATTGTGCGTTTCAAACCTTACCTGCGGCCTTATCCTTTCCCTCGTTGAACGACATTCGAATTCAATAGGGACATTTCGCAGCTGGCGGATGCCCCCGTCAAAGGGAGCTGGCAGTTCAGGCGAGGACGAGGAGCAATCCTTGTGATGATTCAGCCACGTATCACCTCGCTT
Organism: Tulasnella sp. JGI-2019a; assembly: GCA_019633535.1. Classification (NCBI taxonomy): domain Eukaryota; kingdom Fungi; phylum Basidiomycota; class Agaricomycetes; order Cantharellales; family Tulasnellaceae; species Tulasnella sp. JGI-2019a. The sequence continues at coordinate 53,591 of WSUE01000197.1, forward strand.
CCTAAGGACATCCTTCTGGACAAATTATCTAAGATCCCTATCTTGAGGGACTACTTCCTTGTCACTGCCGTTGTGCAATGCCCTGCTTACGCGTTTTATCTTTCGGATAAAGGTGAGTATTGTGGATTCGTTGTCGCTCACTCAGCTGTTCGGTGCTGACAGCTCAATGATAGAGAATGACAAGGTGTCATTAGCTCTGGGCGCCAAGGTTCCCGTTCCCGCTCCTCCTGGCGTGGGTACTGGCGGCGAATTCGATGGCGGCTGGTGGACACATACCGGCAGCGGGGTCTGGAAGCAAGGTGGTCAGAAGGGTGGCGAAGACAACTTTACCCCGCTCTTCACGCTCAAGCAAGTTCGCAAGCCTTTCCTCAGCTTTAGACGCGATAGCCCCCCTCCTGTCCGGGAAAAGGATGATCTGTATGTTCTACATGAATATTTGGCAAATTTTCACTGACCATATTGATATTTGCTAGGTGGAGGAACGCAGACGAACCCTGGGGACCGCTGGACGACGATGGGGAGGATGATGAAATCGTTGTAGATGATGATGTGAGTTGCTACTTTTAAACATGACATAGGCATCAATCACTGACCTGGTGACTCTAGATTCCTGATTGGTAGATGGTAGACCTGCATTGTGTCTTCCTGTGAGAATGCGTCTATCTTAGCGAGTGCATGTCTCCCAATATCAAATTTTCGTGTTGAAGATTACGCAGTCGACCACGGGTGATCACAGTACCGCTGATCTACAAGAGGATGGCCTCTGCGTTTCCAGAATCCTTCAAGTAGCCCATTCTTATGAGAACAATAGGATTTAAAAATCATCTAAACACAATATGGGGCGCACAGATTTACATATAGGAATATATGAACGAGATTTCATTGATCCAGTGATCGCGGTAGGGTGAACGGGATCTTAGACCACGTACACGTCCCATTCAACCCAACAAGCCCACCGATAACATGGCCAGCACCCAGAAAGGTAGCACGCACGACGTCATCAACGAGAAACGATATTATAATGCCTCCGACACCCTTGCCTCCTCCCGTGATGTAGAAATTTCCAGGTTTGGAGAGTAGCGCATCCCAATCTCCAGACTCATATTTCAGGACGCCAAAGACCTCTCCACCACCTAGCCCTGGACCCCAGCACCGCATATCAGCTTTATGACCATCGGTAGTGTCGAATGTTATAAGCGAAGCCCAGGTGTATGCGACCACCGAACCAAATCGGAAGATGGCTCCAACCGTATCGTTCAGGTCCGTTGTGGCGTAGGGTTGCATTGCTACTGGCGATGAAACGTCGTGCCAAGCAGGCGCAAGACGATTCTCATCTATTTCTGCGATATCAAAAGTCTCGATACGTCCTAGATCACTGTGAGGGTAAGATTGTTGTAAACGAGTCAATATTTCGGGGGCATATATGCGGCTACACTTACGGCTCTTCTGAGGGTATCAACTCTCCGAACTTCATAACTCGAACACTCCTCAGACAAGGCTCCCAGAAACCGCCAGTCGATACAAACCACCCAACAATCTCTCCCGCACTATCTGCAAATGATATCTTGGCGGATTCAACCCTAAAGTCAACCGTCGCGGACATGACCAACCCCGGTATGAGTGTCGAGGGATTCATAAACTGAAGACTTCCTCCTATGACGCATGGATCGCTCTCGCCATCGGAACCCTGTGTGGAGACGTTATGCGCGGACAAATGTAGCGTCCAGATGCCATCATGGCGAGTGATAACCGCAGGCGTGGCATGAACAGAAGAACAGGTACTAAAGAGGGCCGAGAAACAGTAAGGGGTAGACAGAAGGGTGAGGGATGTTGGTTAGGACTTACGATGACAAGTAAAGCCATTTAGAGCACAGGATCAAGATCTGCAAAGACCAAATCAAGAGCATCATGAGGGGTGATGACAAGCAGCTGGAACCTCTAAGGAGAGCTTCTGTGGTCTGAGACTCATAGGAGGTGCCGTCAAAAAGAGGGGAGAGTCAAGTTTCAGCAATGTTGCGCAAGTTTATTCTTCCTTGAAAGCACCTAGATACATAGGTGATGCATGACGGATATCCCTTTAATTGATATCGGAGTAAACGAGATGTGAGATGTGCTGCAGCGCAGTAGGGACATGGTGGTAACGAGATGGGCGCAGACCGACCCGGAGATGTCCGTTTCAATACTGACTGATCTCAAATAACTCGCCTTCTGCTCCAGGCTTGCATCGTTCTAGGTTTTACCTTTACGTCGACTACCTTCCCCACTAGACTTCCTTTGTTTGGCCGTTTTTGTCTCTGCGCATTCCTACCTTAGATCACTAGCTTTTCAGACCACCTCAACCGTTCTGAAGCGTAATTGAGCACTGAGCTCTACTTATTCACGTAACGGGCTCACAGGGTACGTCAAAATATTCTTGTTAACTTGGGAAAGGAAGATATACTTATATTTGAAGTACCTGCCAACTTTTAGCGAGGCTGCTACCTGTCGACCGGTGAACTCGCTCGGGACTTCGATCATCCAAACCCTGAAATAACGCTACTGTTCCCGGGATCGCTGCATGGTCCATGCACTCTTAAACAATGTGGCCGAATCTGTCAGAATGGACGAGACCGACGCACTAATGTCCCCAACCGCCACATCTTTCCACAACTCCCGGACAGCTGACAGCAACATCGGCATGCCATTATCCCGTCTTCCAATTCATCACAGACCAGAGAGACCACCATCACCCGCAGAATCGCCATCGCGTCGCCTCCGTGGCGGCCGTCGTAATGCAGCTCTCCGTGGTGCATTCGCCGTTATGCATCGCGTCGCCAAGGTCCTGTCCTACTTTGGTATCACCATACGACTCCCCAAGTGGATCTGGTTCTCCCTCATCTCCGCATTGTTCGTGATTTGGTTCTACTGGGAGGTTCACATTGAGATCGCGTTCTACCCTAAACGGTGGATCGAGTCTGACATCAAAAAGTTGGAACCACTCTCTGGATGTTTTGACCCTGGAAAGATATCGCCCATGTACAACCTCACTGCCGCGATGGGCCCAAAGTCGCACGAGGTCCAGGCAGGATTGCCTTTGCGGTTTGGCATGGACTGTTATGCCTTCGCTGGGACGATACGCGATACTCCGTCAACAAAAGCTGTCGCTAGAAGGAAAAGTGTCGTATATCACACATACTGGCGTGCAGACCTCGCTCCCTTCGGCGAACGGCAAGCATGGCTCATCCGCTCCTTCTTCGCCACCCAAGACCTTTCTTCCGCTTCTATGATCCTCTGGTCCAACGGGGACCTCAACGCGAACCCGTGGATCGCTGCCTTCTCTCGTACCTACTCAGGGTCCTTCGAGACAAGGATCGTAGATGTAGACTTTTTGGCGAGGGATACGGCACTTGCGAAATCGGATCGATTACACACGCACGATCCAAAGGCATGGGTAGATGGGGATGTCATACGGCTGTTGGTGATCTGGGAGTACGGAGGGGTTTGGGTAGATATGGATTCGCTTCTGACGAGGGATTTGGCGCCCTTACTTGAGCATGAGTTTGTTACGCAATGGGATTGTTACGGTGAGTTCTCACACATATATTGCGAGTCGAATCAAGGTGCTGCGGACGCCAACTGATTTTCTTGGTCGCACCGCAGATAAAATATATCGTCCGCTGAACGGTGCACTAATGCACTTTCACCAACGATCGCCTTACCTATGCGAATTCTTCCACATCATGGCGGAATCGACCGCACCCCAACCAGGAACAACCGACTGGGGTTCTACCTTATATCTCAAGCTCTGGCGTCGACTCGTCGCTGCAGGCATCCCGCCCTTTAAGATATTACCGTTCTGCTTTTCCGATGGACGCTCGTGTCGAATGGACAATCGTCTCCCTGACCCATTCGTACCGGACGAGGATACGAGAGCGTGGGGGACGAGAAAGGATGGCCTGGGCGAAGGCGGGCGGTTAGACACAGCGTTGGGAAATATCTTTGCCGTGCACCTGCATAACCAGTGGGATAAGGAGTTTCCTGTAAGAGGGTGGGTGGAGAGGCTGCTGCTAAGTCAGTATCGGAAGCGCTTGAGTGGGAAAAAGGGAAGGGACGGGGATGTTAAAGTAGAGATAGAAGTGGAAGCGGAGAGCTCGTCGGCGATTGAGAGCAAGAGCGTATGACCCATCATTTTCATGTAATGTTCTTTTATCTTAGCTTCGTGTGAGCATCTAATCATGGCCATGATCGATACCGCTCACGATCTTGCCCTGAATCACCCGCTCCAGATTATTCGTTTAGATCTCCTAGCGAGATAAAGGGAAGTCTCAAAAGCAGCCGTCATACAAACAGCAGAAATGATCTATAACAGCAAGCTACCCAAAAACCCGAGTCGTTCTATGACAGCTGCGACATCCGCCAAATTCTATCTGGATGTACCTCTCTCTCAGAAAGCAGCTTCACGTGAAGATTCTCCTTCAGCCAAACGGCATCTTCGTCGAACTTCACCTCGGTTTTCGATTTGGCTGGAGCGGATTGAGACGCCTCCGAGTGCCCAGCAGCATTGAAGCGAGCTTCAAGTACATGGTCGCTGAACCGTAACCCAAGATGCCGCAAGGCCGGTAGGCGTATCCCAGCGACGTGCTCAAGCGTCTTTTGGTCGACGACCGGAGATAGGAGCGTAAGACTCTCCAACTCACGACAAACGCGGTAACTTCTGGCACAGAGCCTCTCCTGGATGGTAGGATGTATTGAGCAGTCAAGGACCAGGTGTGTGATGCCGATCGATGCTTCAATAATGCAGAGGGCGTCGCCTAATGATGGCGTGTTGATAAGAATGAGGTGAACGAGCGATTGAAGGTATGTCGGGGCAACGAGTGTGAGGACTCTGGATACGAGGATCGTTTCTGAACAGTCTATTGCGAGGAGTCGAAGTGACGGAGCATTGATAGATTGTATGAGCTGTAGGGTGTAGCCGCCGCACTCTTTCAATCGTAGTTCCTCCAGAAGTGGTAGGTGATAAATGGCATCTGCTGAAGGATTCTGAGGAGTAAGAATATAGAGGCCAGTAATCGTGATCGACCGCAAGGGTGGATGAGCGAAAGAGATTCCGGAAAGAATCTTGTTCACGAGATTGTTATCCGTCGTCCTTCGCCAAACGTCATCCCACGCGATTTCTATCGATGCGACTCTAGGAGGATGGTAGTTGAGGATCCATAGGAGGCAACGTATGGAGAAGTACGGTTGGTGTAGTGCCTGCTCGTGAGGAAGGATCACCCGGACTGTCATTGGGCGGCCCAGTCCAGCAGTGAGGTTACGCATCATAGTTTGGATGAAGGCACTGTCGATCTGTCGCGTAATGTATGCATCGATATGCAGCGGGAGATTTCCACGCCTCTCCATATGAGCCCTTAGGCATGGTATCCAACTCGATTCCGTGGCAATGACAGCGGTCGTCCACATCGCCGGTGTGGATAGCGCGGTGTCGCGCCAATATGTGCAGACAGCAAGAGCTGTAAACGGGAAGACGACTTTGCGGTCTATGCCTGACAGCAGCTGCTCAACGTTGCTGGTTCGAATGGCGAGACTGAGGATATATGTGATGATTTCGTTCGGAAGTATATCGAAGGGGGAGTTGACCCTGGATAGGGTGCAATAAAAATCAGATAAATAAGGACGAGAGCGCTTCGTACGTACTGCATCGGATCCGCTATAAGAAATCGAACAGGCAGTAGTGACCGAGATAAGGACTGAGATAAGACGGCAGTATATTTCACGAAGACCAGACCAATCGAGTAGATGTTCGTCAACATTGAAACGCCATCTACACCACTCGATTCCACATTCAGCAAGTGAAACCGATCGGCCACTATGGATGATTATATTGTACAGGCGCTGAATGTCTTCTCAGCGGGGGTTTCCAGGGCAGCCAGATCTCAACCATTCTTGTCAGTTTGCACTCACGATCCATGACTTTGCTGTATCTAACCAACTATCGTACATTTCGCGATGTAGGGAAAATCTGGACCTCACAGACGTTCAAAAATCTGAGCTCGCGCTGCGCTCATTTGACAACGCTTTGAAGACCTTCAGTGATGGTTTGCAGCGGCTCCACAGCACGAAGGCACGCCACCACAATACTCTCCTTCCTATCTCTCGCCTCCCAAACGAGTTAATCGTCAAAATCTTCGCAATCGCCACTGCAATGAAGGAGGTTAAGGATCCGCTCTCCTCTGGTGGTATTGTTTCACTGCGTCGAACGAGGAGGCTCACGCTTGGAGAACTCCCATTGGTTTGCCACGAATGGAGAGATATCCTGCGATACCCTATCGCTTTGGTCACATATCCGCTCCGATCATCCTCGACGAGCTTACCTGGAATGTTTGGCCAGGTCAGGTAACGCCCCTCTTCATGTCCACATAGACGAAACCGGCTGGGTCGATATCACGGAGTTTAGCGAGAGAATATTCCAAGAGGTCCATCGATGGCAATCTGTGACGATGTCTGTGACGTCGATAGAATCTTTGAGGGAGCTGAAACGCCTGCCAGCGCCACTTCTGGAGAGGCTGGACGTTTTTAATAAGGATGGTGATTTGGGATGAGGATGGCTTGGATAATGGTCTTAGGGTGACGAACCTCTTCTGCGGAAGCGCAGAAAGGCTCCGCCACCTAACTTTGCACGACGTCAAGATTTCTTGGGATCCAACTTCCTCTCTCGCCTCAAAACGTTGGACATCAGCAATAGCAAAGCACGTGGCCCTTCAACGCAACAAGTCGTGCATGTTTTACGTTCCTGTCCCGACCTCGTCAGTCTCAGGCTCGTCCTTTCACCACTGTATCACCCAGGTTCCACACTTCCAGACACGTTATTATCGACCTACATCAAGTACAACACCTTTCTATCACAGCTCATTCGGTGATGATCGAGTATCTTCTACAGTGGGTACGTATACCTGCCTGCCTTTAACGTATCCAACATCAGAGCAACCGGAGCCACCTCCTTCGCTACAATGGCTCATCTCGTACCCATCCTATCATCCATACTCCTTGGCTCAAAAGAGCTGGCCATTCGGGCCAGGCCTTTCACCCTAGAGTACCATGCAAAAGCAGATCGACGGTGGTGATGAACAAATGGCGGACCGCTTGCACATCATTTTTTCAGCCAATTCATTCAACGAGAACAATGCCGCCTTGGATACCCTATCCTGGCTCTTGGACAATGTCCACGTGCCTTCTTTCTCCCTGCCCGTCTTCCTGACGATATCTGACATTAAGTCCTCGCACGCGATCATGTCCACCCTCGACCGACTCTCATCCGTTATTACGGCGCTGGATCTCTCCTTTGATGATACTTCAGTGTCCGAAGCTATCCTGTCATATCTTGCTGAGCCTTTCGAGGTTGTTGCGGGAGGAACTACAATGCTCAGATGGCCGCTTCCTAATCTGACAGATCTCTTCGTCGAGTGGTGTAATGGACTCGAATCAGAGGTCGGAATGTCTTGCGTACCGCGTCGCGCTGGGCGTGGGGTGTCCTCGAAGCTCGGCCGTCAATACCGCGAAGAGCTGCCGGCCAAGCTTTCTAAGCTGCGCATCCCCAACGCACCAATGTCTCCGAGCCTCATAGGATGTGGCGGACTGAAGCCGGAGCCGAAAGACGAAACCTATGGTCACTTTTTTGGCTATGGTGACGACGATCATTACTACAATGATCTTGAAAACAGTGATATTCCTGAAGTTTCAAATTGATTTGTGTTAATGATCACCAGTTTCGCTGAAATGCTTTGGTGTACGCATATCACTCATGATTGATCAGACCCCGGAAACCAAGGCCGTCGCAGTCTATGTACATATTGAAGCACGTCCAATAACGTGATCGCAATTTGAAGAGTGAAGATCGCACAGGCTAGGGTAATACCCAGAAACCTTTCTAGGCTTCACCTCCCCAACGCACCAATGTCTCTGATCCTCATAAGACATGGTGGACTGAAGCTGGAGCCAGAAGACGAAACCTATGGACATCACTATGGTTATGGTGACGATGGTGGTCACTACGATGATCTTGACAACGATGATTTTTTCGAATGTTCGGATTGATCTGGGCTAATGATCACTAATTTTCGGTTAGGAGCTTTGGTGCACGCATGTAACTCATCATTGATTAGACTCCAGAACTTCAAGCCGTCATAGTTAAGCACGCCCGGTAGTGTGGTCGTCCTTTGAAGAGTGAATATCGCAGAGACTAAGACAATGCCTAGACACTGACTTTACTAAGACCATTGCATTGATAAATCCCATGAATTGACCTCGCTTTTGCGCTTCGGCTAGCTCCGGCGGAGTTGATAATCCAGCCACCGTGTGCCAGCCTCCCAATCGCAACAGGGCAACAGATCGGCCACTAAGGGTGGGTACATGTGGCACATGATGGCTGTCTTTCAGAGGGAGCATCCAGACTCTCAAGCTGCGGCATATGACCGATCCCCAATCACGTGGAGGGAGATTGGAAGGGTATTAGGGACTAACAATGATGGAAAGTTGAGTGGATAGATTGGGACTAGGAGGATAGGCGGCGGGGTATAGTCGCCGTGAAGGTGATCCCGTTAAGAGGAAATTACACACCAGACCGTAATGAATAATCAATCTTTTCTCACTCAGATCTAGCATTTTTTTAAAGCGTATTTAGCTTATATGTGGAACTGTTCCCTTTTATTATATAGTTGTGCAGTGTTTGGTACTGAACATCTCACGTGGTAATGTCAACTGGGATATCTTCGGCTCATTCTAGCGATTTAGTTTGACTTCTCCATTTTCTCTTTCAGGAAGCAGAAGCGGGGCGTCGAGGGTGAGCTGAGTAGACCACGCCGTTTAATTCAGCACCCCTTGACAACGTACAACCAAAGGTACCCAATCATCCGAGGAAATTACGCAGGGGCGATGGACCACCCGACACGGATACCAGGCTCAGAAATCAATGGCCAGTGGTCGATCATCTCACTTCTGACCCCAAAACAATTGAAGGTATACCCATATCTCCAACCCCTCCGCAACCTCGTCAATGCCGCCTTTCAATCCAACCACAACGGGCCAGTCACCAACTACCTCTTCCCAACCGACCGCCAACGCCTCGTGACTGATGATCAACTCGGCTCGGAACTCGGTCCCAGTTCCTTCACTTTCATCATATCTTCTCCCGTCTCGAACGATGGATCCGGAGGTCCACCTAGACTGTACGCTAGTGCGAGCGGGAGACCGTATATCCCCAAAGAGGCCAAGAAGGACCTTCCAAAGGACATTGAGGCGATGCATCGCACAAAAGTGCCGATCGATCTGGACAAGTATGAGGCATGGGAGCTTAAGATACTCGTCGTGGATCCAACATTGCAGAAACAAGGCCTTGGGAGTCTTTTGATGAAGTTGGTCGAAGCCGAAGTGGTCAAGAGGAGTGCGCAGAAGCGGTTACAGGCTTCGAAGATAGAGTCAACGGGAGGGGCGAGTGACGATATAGTGAAAAATGGGCTGATGGAGAAGAAGGTTATCATGCTGCTGGATGGGGTGAAAGAGACTGTCGAGGAGTATTATCTTCGCAGGGGTTGGGTGACGACGGAGGTCAAACCGATGGAAAATGGGGCTCTTGGGGCAAGTAGGGAGTGGGAAGCTTGTTTCATGCAGAAGGATGTCACTCTGTGAATGTGACGGCGGTTTGAGTCATAGAGCATCATCCATAGAGGTTGCGTCTCTCGGTTGAAAACATCCGGAATGAAATTGGAAGATACGAATATGTACACAAGACTAGTCAAGCCCAGGGGCAGTACCCAATGTCCGGCGGAAGACTTTTGGAAAAAGATAAGTAGAAATACCAATCATAATGGTAATGCGGCCACGACTGCACCAACGACGCCGACAATCGCGAGGAGGCTACTTGAGATCTGCGCTCCAGGGTTAGCCGAGGATCTAAGCATAGACAAAAACTGTTTAGTAGGACATCTAACTTCGAGAATCAAACGAAAGACGTACTTAGAACTGGAAGCGGAGCCTGCAGCAGAACCTGCCGCCGGCGTCGCGCTAGAACCAGTTGCTGAGTACACAGTCGAGAGAGCTGGAGAGCCTGGTGTGACTGTTTTTGCAGTGCCTATGCAAGACCCGATGCTGCTCGATCCAACGGTGAAGAACTGCGAGACGGCACCGTTTCCAGCCGTATCCGATACAGTGACTAGAGCGCGAAGAGGTATCGACGTTAGTAAGGTGTTTACGCATTGAGACACAGAACGTGGTCGATGAAGACAAGAACGCGATGGCAACTCACAGTATGCGTTTGTGCCGGAGTGTACGTCAACAGTCCAATTCTAATATTGGGTTAAAGAACGTATGAGGGGACGTTCTCTTTGTGCAGGTATGATGATGAGACTCACGATCGTTCCTGTGGCGAAAGTCGCCTTCTTGGGCGTGTTCTAAAAGGAACACGTAGAGTTCTTCAGTTTGGAGATGTCAGATGGTGATGGCAGGGTAACTCACATTCTCGGCGACGAAACTGACACTATATGGAGGGGTACCACCAGATATTGACAATGCGACGGTGTTGCACTGAGTGCTATATTCGAAGAAGCGCCGAACAAGAGTTAGCCCGCCGTCCTCCCACGATAGAGTATGATATACGACATACATCGTCCCAGGGACATTGAACCCCAAAGTCGACGACGTTGTAGTTGTGCGAGTGCAGGTGGTTGTGGTGTTAGCGCCGGTACCTGCGACGACGTTGAAAGCGGTACCAGTCTCAACGAAGAGGGCAGCGCGTCAATTCTGATGTAAAGGAAAACCATTGGATGACAAGAGCACTCACTGTCCCAGGCGCACCAGCAGAATCATACATCGTCAACAAATATGGTCCTCCGAGATCCAGACTCACGGGCCAAGTGAAACTTCCGGACGAGCCGGCATCGACTTTCAGAGGTTGAGAGTTGGCGAGAAGGACGACGAGGGTATATGGAGGGTGAGGTGCCGGAGAACCGGGGGTGATGGTGATGGGAATGGATGAGCAGCGAGTCGTCTGGTTCGTTGAGGGACCTGTGAAGGTGAAGGATGGTGAGACCCATACTGGGTCGACTGCTTGGCTGTGGATGGGCGCGACGAGCAGGGCGGTAGCGACGAGTGCTTTTAGGATGTGATACATGGCGATGGATCGTATTCGTGTCGTATGGATGGGGCGAGATTCGTGAGGGGGGGACAAAAGCGCTGGGATGGGATGGGCCTGATCAAATCCAAAAGGTCGATTCAATGATTCCTTTATACGTCGGTTGAATTTTTTCTATCTCCCCTCCCCTCCTCCCCTCCTCAAACTCAACAGGGTGTCACTTGTCCTGGGCCCATGAGGCCCTTTGATGTGTCTGTATGACTGGGAAAATGTACGAAAGAGGCAGAAGGAGTCAAGCAGCTGATTCGTCCGCTCATGGTTGTGATAAGCGGCGACCCTGTACATGAAGCGCCAAAAGGGCCTGCCTGCTTCTAATGTAAAACCCTTGTGTCGGGTCCCAAGTAAATTTTTGTGTTTCAGCCTGGGGCAAGTTTTCGTCCTAAAGTCCTAAAGTCCCAGGGGAAAATAGCGCACAAGGAATCCGGCTGATCAAAATGAGATGCATTCAAGCGGTCTTACGCTCATAATACAAAGGTCGATCTAATTTACGATCGATGTCCTGAGTCAGACACGATTCATTCACAACTGCTGCTACAGCGGCGATGAACTCTTGAATCATAGTGGGAGCTCTGGCCACCTGGAATTACTGTATTGGACGGTGCATCAAAGGAGCCTGATGGGGGGGAGCTCAGAAGTCAGCGGGTATATGTCGCAACGTGGGACCGGACAGGCTGCGCACGAGTTCTCCGTCGGCAACTCACGCCATCTCGTTCTCGTTGCTCAAAGTTGATCCATGACGTGGATCAAAAGTACACTGACCCGATTGGATGCTAGAGCCTCCCTAAAATTCTGACACAGTTATGGACGGAGAAACAGCGGGATCGCCACGATCTACTTGATGCAAGGCATAAAGACTTGCTTTGGTCCAATTTCTGGGCGATTAGGATGCCGTTTCGGGCAATCCCTCGACGCTTAACTACACGGCTATAACAATCCGAACACCCTGCATTGTTCCTTGAAGTGAAACATGTGGCTTCGGGATGGTGTGACTGCGGCATCCGGCGGCAATCCGTGGAATCATCACCTCTTAAAATAGCCATGTGATGACCTTGGCATCCCCCTGCCAAGACTATCTCATGACATTGAAAGGATTCGCCGATTAGGATATTGTTTTCCCCAAGATAGCCGACCCATGCCGTGCTCGGCTTAATCAAATGCACCAACCTTCCACTTTCGGTCAGTCCATGATACTGGGGCTGTACTCATTCTTGTCCTCGAGTACCGCCTCTCTTCCGTTTCTAACGGACGTCAATGCAAAATACGTCTTTCAATACTATCGTGAATCGTTTGTGATGTGACTCGTGAAATGCGGTGTATGAACTTTAACGAACATCCAGCTCTCGTGGCGTGATGAATCACAATCCGAGCATCGGAAGCCAACACTTTGAGGCATATCGCTCACCCTGCACCCCATCCTCCTTCGAATGGCCGCTCGCGGCCGTCTCTGAATCGGCATTTGCGCATATCCAAGTGCGGAACTTATCCAACAATGAGAGTTCTTTGCTTCCTTCCTCCCGAACCGGCCGAGCACCTATTTTCGCGGCGAACTGCAGCCGCAGCCAAAGAGTACCGATCTATTTTCAGGCTATCTCGATTCCATCAGCATTTCCCTGGTCGTCAGCCCCAACAAGGAGGCTCTCAATATTGCCGCGGCCGCCGAGTTGCACCCCTCTCGGTTCCATGTAGAGAAATAGTTTCTTGGTGATGGTCAACCTTCATTACTGAAATCGATACTGGCGGATCATGCGTTGACCGCAGGGGGGCCGTGGGAGAAGGGAGAGCCGCCGCGAACGGATAAGCTGTCTTCTACCTGGCATTCCCTTTGAACCAACTCCAACTAAATTTCGTCTCGCATTTGATATTCTGTCTTTCTAAAAGGCCATGAGTCCTAAAACTAAATCAGTCATGATCCAGTACATGGATCAAACCCTGGAATGCCTTGTAAGCTGGGCTCAAAATCGAATGATGCGATCTTCGTGAGTGTCAAATTGAGCCTACGCGATACTATCGATTGCTGATCTCATTGTATTAAACAGAACTTCTAACGTCCCTGACGAAAGAGAGCGGATTTTTCGAGAGCTCAGCTCCTTACAAATCTCGTACAAAGTGCTTGGTCAACACGTCCAGCGCCGTATTGCAGACGTCAGTCAACAACTTAACTCACTCGCTCCCATCAACCGCCTCCCCGATGAGCTCTTCAGCAAAATCTTCGCCCTGACCCTCGCCGCTGAATTCTCCAAGGAGTACAAGATGGGTCTCGTCACGCTTCGACTTGTATCAAGGGACTGGAGCAAAATCATCCTAGAAACGCCGTTGTTGTGGGCACAGATCGGCTCCAGCTACTCCAATCGAGCGAACATGGCAGCCATACTTAGATCAAAAGAGGCATCACTCCGGGTGAAATACATCGAGGATTGCTACCCGTGCAGGAAGAGGGCCGTTCCCAATTCCAAGTTCATTAAGCTCGCGGTTCGAGAGTCACGTCGATGGGAATCGGCTGAGTTCGTCGTTTGTTCAAAGTCCACGCTAGCTCTCCCCCGCGACTTTGTCACCTTATCAGCACCCCGATTGGAGGAGCTAAAGATTTCCTACGCGTACCCTCAAATGGAGATATTAGACATGGAGGAGGGCATTGATATATTCTGTGGGGGAGTGGATCGTCTTCGGCACATCGATCTTAGCGACTTCCCTATTCGCTAGAACTCCCCGCTCTTAACTCGACTACAAACATTCAAGGTTGCAGGGTCGTCAGGTGTTTGGCCCCCTCCCTCCACAAGCGACATCCTCGATATCCTACGTCAGTGCCCCGAACTCCGTACGTTCAAGCTCGGCTACCATGGTATCGGAGACCCCGCTTCAGGTACCACGAAATCAGAGTTAAATTCCGTCCATCTCCCATACCTTGAGGACTTCACCCTCATGCACGATGACGCCCGCGCGATCACTGGGATCATCACCTCGATTTACATCCCAACATGCAGAAAGTTTCATCTAACGTCGTACAGTCCAGGGAACAGCATCTTTTCGAGTGGAACTAGCCACTTTGTTGCTGCATTGTTGTCAGCAATTCAGTCCCTTCCAGAGATCTCAATAACCCTTACATCAACTTCACTCATCCTCGCTTGCCAGGGTAATGTAAACGTCTATATTCGCCATCATTCGCCATGGGAGGACTTCACCTTGTTAATTGAAACCGCCATCGGATCAATCCTGTGGCCGCCCATCAAGGCAGACATCACCGTTGATCCACAACTATCCGCTCAAGCCATAGATTGTCTATCCAAGATGACGTCAATCACGAGGCTGAAGCTAATTGGTCATTCGGACCAGTACATCGCTCTTCTCTCAAATCCGACGCTCAACAGTTTCGGCGAATATAAATGGGTCCTACCGAACCTTAGAGAACTCTTGCTCAGGCGTTGCGCCCAAAACAGCATACAGCTCTTAATGGACCTTCAAGACAAGCGTCAAATAGGGGTGGATGGAGATCTGGTGGATGGAGTGCGGTTGGGTCTGCCGATAAAGCTGGAGAAGATCCATGTCCAAATGACATACGTTAGTGGGAATCCAGTGAAAGGAGAGTTTTACGCGTCTTTGCGTGAGCTAAAGGGAGATCGTTGGGATGGATACATGCTTAGCCAATAAATTTAGCGTCATACCACTAATTACAGACAGCTATCAGCTCTCTATTTTCCTAATCAAAGAGAAGATAGTTGGTCGTCACCTAAATAGCGTCGCCTCCGATTTCGCTACAGATACCGCGCATCCCTTGACCCCTGGTGAATTTGGCGATCCAGGAGCAATCGCGTGGCATCCATCTGGTTGGAGCAGTCCGAACCAATCGTTCCGTTCAACGGTAGCCCTTGCTTGACCAAGTCTCTCTTTTGTCACTAGATCCTTTGATTAATTGTTCCTTGGGCCCGTACGAACCTACTTGCCTCTATGTGCTCCTTCTGCGATCTTCAGTATAAGCGTAATCGCGCAAATGAAGACGGGCGGCCCAGACTTCGGTATCTTGTGAGCCACATTGACAACAGGAAGAGGGACATGTCTCGTCCATAAGCGGGTCTAGTTGAGATCTTCATGGAACTTCTCTCCCATCACGTCAGGTGGTTTCGTTCTTTGGAAGCTGAGGCAAAAGCGTGGCGGAAAGTTAAAATCATCACACTATCAAAGTAACGAAGCATTTGGCGAGGTGTAGGGCCATGTATGTATCTAAAGCTCGCAACGTTTCAGATTCAGATGCAGTCAACCAGGGCGCCATTCTCTCATCGAGTCAAGTCTAAGCATACCTTTGTAACAGAAAGAAACGGGACGATCATACAAGCGCATATTTTTTGTTGAATATGAATACGATATCAATCAGCCTTATCCTCCCCCCATCTCGCACTAACCTGCCTCAATCTGAATCTACCCACCCATCATAACCCCCGTATCTCGCATCATAATCATCGTAATCACCATCATCGTCAACATAAAAGTCATTATAATCACCACCATAGACATCTTCGATTATTGGGTTCAACTTCAGCCCAGACCATTCTAAACAATCGGGAAACATCCGCAAAACGGTGGCGGTTGAGGAACCTTCGGGGAGGACTAGCTTGGAGAGGGTGACTGGCAACTCTCCACGATAAGCACGCCCTCCCAACCCACGCCCTGCACGGCGTTGTACGCAAGCCAGAACTATCTCCGGACTGAGATTGCGGCACCACTCGACGGAGAGCTCTTTCAAATTGGGAAGGGGCCATTTAAATGTCGTGGTTTCCCCTACACCAAGCTTGAAAGGCTCAGCGAGATACGACAGAATGGATTTGGACGATGAGATATCAGTTAGAGCCAGGTGTACTTCCGTGATGACGGAAGAGAGTCGGTCCATGATGGACGTGATGACGTGAGGGGAGTCAATGTCAGAGACATGCAAAAGGACGGGGGAAGAGAATGATGGCGTATGTACATTGTCCAAGAGCCAAGACAAGGTTTCCAATGCGTAGTTATTGCCATTATTCCTGGGAAACCGGTCGCCTGAGGAGTTGATGCAAATGCGTTGCACCAACTGATCATCAACTCCAGCGTTTTGTTCAGCGGTCTTGTACTGCAGTGTAGATGCGGCAAGTCGGATAGTAAGTTGGCTTGCGGCACAGAGCATGGATGAAAGGCAGGGTATGAGATGCTCTGTTTCAGAGGAAAAAGCGGGTCCAATTGGTTTGTCATGGTTAACGTGTAGAGTCTTGCACATGGGTATGCGCATCCGCTGGAGCAGATCCTGGGTCATCAGTGGATGAACCGTTATGGACAGGTGTTCGAGTCGAGTGAGGTCGATTGTCGATGTGTCGAGAGGTATGAGACCTGGATGAGATTCTGACCAGACGTGCAGCCTGAGATTAGTGAGGTCGGGACAGGAGCGCAAGATATATACAACTTGTTGTGCTGAAAGGCCAGCTGCGCGGATATCACTAATGTCCAACGTCTTCAGGCCAGCGAGGATATTGATCATCCAAGGGAGTCTAACGTTGACGAGAGTTACGTGGCGGAGTCTATTGGTGCTTCCACAGAAGAGGTTAGTCGGCCCTGAATCCTCCATGATGGTACCCTCGTAACGAATAATCAACCTTTCCAAGAGGGGAGCTGGCAGCTTTTCCAGCTCCTTTAGGAGATCCATCGACATCAAGGACATCTCAACGGATTGCCATCGATGAACCTCATGGCATATTCCCGCTCGAAACTCCTGGCGAGCCATGGTGTTCGGCAGGCCGAGTTCGTTTGCGGAGATATGGAGAGGGACGTCGCCTGACCTGGCCAAGCATTCAAGGTACACTTGGCGAGGGTGATCAGAACGGATATTGGCCCACAGCGATGGTGTAATGTGAAGGACTTCTCTCCATTCTTGGCAAACGAGCGCGAGCTCCGCAACTGTGAGCCTGACTCCCGTCGTTCGATTGTCTGGAGAATAGCGACCAGTCACAAGCCCGTACAGCCTTGTGAGCTGGTCTTTCCCTGCAGAGACGAGTGCGAAGATCTTGACAAGTAATTCGTTTGGGAGGCGAGAGATAGGAAGGAGGGCATTATGTTGGCGTGCTTTGGCGCTGCGAAGGCGATGTAATCCATCGATGAAGATCTCCAATGCGTGGTCAAACGAGCACATCGCAAGCTCAGACTTCTGGATTTCTGTAAGGCCTAAATTGTTTCTAGGTTTCGTGCAATGATCGGTTAGTGAGAGCAGAACTAGAAAAGAAGATAACACGGACATGGATGGTTGAGATCTAATTATCTTGGATGCTCCCTCTGAGAAGATGTTCAGTGCCCGTATCATATAATCATCCATGGTGGTCGATCGATATCTGTCTTGCTCCAAGTGGATGGTTTCAATGTCGACGGACGAGCAAGGTTTGAATTGCCGGTATGTCCGAGGTTGATCGACAACAACTCCACATCGTAGCGGCGGCAAGCGCCAGTCCCCGATTCTACCATCCTGACTTGCTCGGGCTCGCCTACGGCTCGCCCTCGTG
>WSUE01000198.1:0-42816 GCA_019633535.1 Tulasnella sp. JGI-2019a
GGGTGTTTCATCGAACATTCTCTCAGGATTTTAAGTCCGCAACCTTCTCACAGCCAACGAGCGTTCCGGCGGTGTAGACACCAGCATTCCGTCAGGGAGGCCAATTGTAAGACAAATTGAGTCTGAGAGTGAACAAAGCATCCTATTGGTCCGGCCTTGAGGGGAGTCGTTTACTTCGCTTCGCCGAGCCCTGCACGTGTACATTCATTGTCTTCTTTCTGGCGTTCTACTTGATAGGTGAGTTCGGGAACCGCCTCATCTCGACGGAAATGAACGCTCCCGCGATTATGTCCAGTCTCCTATCATTAAGCCCAGCCCAGTGACCCAACCAAGTCAGGAATTGTGGTCGCCCCATGACCAACATCGCAGTAGACGCCTTGATTACTGGGCTGATCGCCACCAATCCAAGACCTATTCCGCTGGTAACAAACATCCGCCACCTCATTGGGCACGCAAAAATGCCCCCGATCAATTGTTCATCAATACCACCCTTCGAGTACTCCGTATGTCCACGAAGTAGGGAGGAAGTTGATGGCCCTCCACTACCACTCATTCTGGCTGGCCTACCTGTCCTCTCACCCAATCCTACGGATCTGTAACAGGTCCCCTTCTCGAGACGGCTTTAGACCTCTTCACAGAAACGCTCCAACTTTTAAAACATCATCGAAGGGTATGAATCAGGATGGCGATGTCCCTTGTTGTCCGACTCTGCTTCGAACCGCACCTGTGCCCGACTATCCTTGAGCATATGCTTTAGCTCCGCTACTTACTTGATGCGGTTCTCGATCAGCATCCCTATTAATTCAGGCTGCGGAGCACGGGCGGATACCCGGCGAATCTACCTCTAACGCATTCGTAGAGCCAAGGATCTAAGATTCGGTGGCCCTAAGCATCAACTCGCCATCAAGGCGATAATTCGCTTCTAACTACGCGCATTGTTTTCATGTACTCTGAGGTCTCTGACATCTCTTATGTTTGCCTGATCTCTGTCCCAGGGCGTGTCGAAGTTGCGTCATCCATATCATAATAGTTAATGTAAGGATGTTACTCCTGATCAACGGCCTGCGGTAGGACGAGGGGATTAGTCCTTGAACTCCTATTTTGCTCATGTGGTCGGCTGCACCGAATTAAATGAAAAGTGGCTAATAATAGCACTCGCATTACAGTCATGATGCTGTTTCATCCACCTTTCTCTTCCCCCATGGTGCGAGCTTACGACCAGATGAAAATCTACTCTAATCGCATATTATCGACCTATTGAGAAACTATCCGAGATTACAGCTGCCATGGCAATCAAGCTTCGAGCATGAGTTAACTATTGTCTTGCCGAATCGTTAACCAATCGTCCACTATCGCATTATATCCAAAATCCAACATGAGATGGTTCATCGCATAAAACAACATTAAAACCTAATTTCAAGGAAGAAGTAACGATGCTCTCAACTGGCTGCTTGTGTCACGCCGCGGCATTGCGTTTGGATGCTATAGAACAACAAGGCTCACTGAATATGCGCACTGGATTTCATAACAGGACGAGAAACTCACTCTGTCTGAGCACCTAGGATTGCCCCAGCCTTGGAAGACTCGCAGTTGATGACCCAGGCCTGGAGGCCTGAACCACGGGCTCAGAATCATCGCCCCCGCCAGGTGCCTTTTCAACGGCCTGGCGCTCGAGGTCCTGAATCTTGGCCTCGAGCACACCGTTGCCGGCACATAACTTTTTCTCTATTAGTCAGATAAAGATGTCGTTCATCAAATAGCACAAGTAGGTCGGTATATCCGCGTAATCGCGACGCACCATGAGGGCGATGCCGTAGCGCCAAAAATATCAGCAATGCCGTGACAATGCCCCAGCCATTGTTGAAAAGTGTCAACGTCGCGACGGTTACAGCGATAAAGATGCTTCCCGCACTCTTCTTTTGCTTCACTTGACATTGATACTGCAACGTGATCTGGGATCGAGTTACGGAGTTTGGATTGATGTTGGCTAAACCTGCATGACCATTCAACCAACTGTCGCCATTGGCGATTAACGTATACAGCAAGCTCGTTGGAGTAGGCTGGAAACTTTTGATAGGTATTGTGGACGAGATCGTTCTTCCGATGACGTCGGGGGTGCGATGGACGAGGAAATTATTGGGGAGGATATTGCCTAGGTCGATTCGTATCGCGGCTAGCATTGTCTGCATCGCATTGTTGATTGTTAGGTTGTAATTCGTCGGGAGGGTGGCGTTGGAAACTGTTTTTCCGGTTGCGTCGTACAGATTCCTTGCGTATAACGAAATTGGTGGAACTGCTGTTCCGCAGGTGGAGTTGGTGTTGAAGAAGCTCGGAGTACACCACCATGGTGGGTATTCGCCTATTGGGAGCGCTTCGGCGCTGAGAAGAAGGGGTCCTGGGATACTGGTGAAATCTTCAAAAGCGTTGGCGACTTGGCCCACGAGGTCGGCGCCGGCAGAGGCCATGCTGAATGTTGAAGAGATTAACATCGCCTTGTTTTGGAGGAGAAGATATTGATCCACTCACGCTTTATCCACATCTAGGAAGAGGAAGGATTGGGACATCGGCCCATCAACTTCTTTGAAGACCAGGGGGGAAACAGTCCAATCGGCCGTAAGTGGGCCATCGGAGCGGAAGGAAGTAGCAAAAACTACTGGAAACTGCACCTCGCTCCTGCAAGCGATATGAGCAGCGATGGTGTACGACTTAAATCGGGCGTCGGCGGTGGCTGACATGTACGCCACATCACATTCTTCGAGCGTCTGGCCTGTGTAAGCGATAGTAGAAGATGTACCTTCACCTCCGGATATATATGCCAGCTGGTACGTGAAGATGCTCGCAGTGGTAATAAACGAGTCCCCCACGGTGAACTTATACGAGTCGCAGGGCGCCTCAGGCGACTTTTTTGCGAATGCGTCATACCAATGATGCTCGATAGGTTTGTAAATTGGACTGGGTTGAGTGACTGTTTCGTACCCCGTGAGCGCATCTAAATAGCCAAATAGTGAGGACGTACGCTTTCGTTAACCAGATGAAATGAGCAGAAAATCTTTTACTGACAATTGACAGGGATGAGAATGATAAAGGCTATCGCAGCTACGAGATATATAACCGGATCCCATTTCCACTCGACATCACGAGTAATAGAATATGAAAGTGGAGGGGGGCGAACCCGTCGAATCCAGTCAAACATGTGACAATCGAACGTGTGAGGATATGGAGTGGGCGATGAGGGATTTAGAAAGGGCGCAGATTGGTTTTTCCTTCGCTCAGCAGAATTGGCTTTATATGTAAAGAGCCATAGGTGACTTTCAGGGCTCACGTATGCCTGTTGGAAGATAGAGGGGTTGGTGATGATAACGGGGATCGGTGATAGAACACCCTCTACCGGAAATCGTCGGTTCCGGGGCTTCCACCGGTGCTCATTGAACTAATAAACACGCATCAGAATGCAGGCAAGAGGAATCCACGTGTTTGAAGTGCTTGCCCATCAGGTCTGGTCACCGCCTGTTTGCCTAGAACCTTGTCCTTGGGTGTTTCCACAGTTGATCCGGCTAACCTTCCTATCCACAGGGAAGGTCAACTATATATCCAAATAGGTAGGCTGGTGGTGAATCACAGGCCAGTTGAGAAAATTTGAGTATGCCAAGACATGCCAAGCCGCTTAAATTTAGCCCACCACGCTCCCTCAGGGCGGCTTCGCTGCACTGACTCAATCAAGACTCACAGCGAGATTACTGGCACCTGGAGAGTGGCACCACCTGGTAGATCCGCTTCGGGAGGTCCCGAATCCCTCCAGTGGATACGGTAGCTCCTTTTATGGTATACGCCATTTCACTTTAGACCCCGGCGTGACTTTTCATCGGTGGACCATGGTAGGCTCTCACATAGTGGTCTACCATCAAACATTACCGTAGCTACTTCCCTGGCCGGACACCAGCCAGTCAATATATGAGAACGTTGATGGTTCGAGAAATATCTGGGAACAGCCTTTTCCTTACGCCGATTACAGTATGAGTCTGTAAGGTGTCGCAGATAGAAAGATACAACGTACATACTATTTGGAGTAGACAGAACTGCAGTACTTGGGGTTGAGGCGTGCCATTAACAGTGAATTTCGGACCCCCGCAGGTACCAATCATCAGGAATATAAATCTGGGCAGATAAACCATAAATGTTTAGATTATCGGCATATTATATCTCCACTAAGTTCTTATGGCAAGGGAATGATATTTGTACCTCCAGAAGCGGTAAACATGGGAGGTGTGGATTTCACGTACCTAATCCCCTTCCCCAGTTCATTATCGTCACCTTATTATCAGCTCATGGTATATTCAATATACACCACCAAGGGAAGACCTGTAAAGATAATTTATATTAAGGAAAATGCGAAGATGCTTACGGTCTTTCCGCGCTAAGCTATTTACATTGCTCGAACCGATCTCCGGCAGTACGGACTTGTCCCATTGCCTTGACCACGACCCAATTCTTCGAGTAATAAAACTTGTACAGTTTTACTCAAGGCATTCTACTCTCACCCCGTCAAAGTATGTAAGAGTCTGGGGGACACCGGGAGAGCGGTGAGCGGATCCATAAACCGTTTTCTCGAACCGCTTGTATTCCTCCTACCGAACACCACCACCGCCACGGGTTCAGAAATAACACGGTATTTCTAGCCACCAAATCTGAGACACCCTCGAGCATCGACTTTCGGATAAGTTTCAGGAGGATTTTGAGCCGGTTTACGTTATGCAGGTCAAGCGGGGTGAGGTAGATAGCCTCCAGCTAGCTCGCCCGGTGATCGGTTCCACAACCCCACGAAGCAGGTGAGCTCCCGCGATATCCAGCTTCAAGGAATGTTAAATACGTTTACACCCGATGCTTACTTCGGGGTGCCCTTCGACCTCCCAGGTCTTTGTAGCACCCCTTCCAGAAGCGTACGGCACCGAGCCTCACTTTTCTAAAGGCCTTGCTTGTGGTACCCCTTTTTTTAGTTGTCTTGAAACTCGAAACTGCCTTGTACCCAGGGCCACTGCGTTATCAGAGCCTAGTGCCCTACAGGCTTACGGTTTGCTGACACCAGTGAACCCTTTGATTCACGGATGCGCGAATTTGCAACGTTTTAGTAATCAAGATCCTGATCGCATAAAACGTTTATAATCATCCAGTTTAGTCTGATGGATGGATGGGGAATATCTTCGTATACTGAACATCAGCATTCCGCCGGGGAGGCCAATCATAAGATAAATTAAGTCTGGGGAGTGAATAATGTATCCTATTGGTCCGGCCTATAAGAGAGCCATTTACCTCCGTCGAGTCCTGCACATGTTCATTCGTTCGGTTCTGATAGGTAAGTTCAGGAGCCGCTCATCTCGATAGAAATAAACGCCCCCGAGGAATTGTGGAAGTCTTATGACCAGCACCACAGTACAATCGTCAAAGTCAAAGTTACCGTTGTGTGCCGTGACTATAACGCCAGGTGGCTTGATAGACTCTCGGTTTCTACCGCCGCAGCGTGATGCAACCCTGATATAGGTACGGTTAGACACCGATCGCACATAGCGCAATAGCTGGAATCCGGTCATCCATAGAGTTGAATTTGGCTGCGGCTGTCGATGTGGAAGGACTGAATGGTGTATTGAAGGGTCTCAGTGTATGCATTGCCACCTTGTCTTATAGCCCGCGAGTCCACTCGAACAGGTTGGGCTAACTCCATGAGCTCTGCATCATCTTAAAGCGCTATACCCTCGCCATCTGGGCGCATTCGACGCCGAAGCAAGGTCTTTGTATTGGAATAACAATGCTTGATTGAAGTAAGAGATCAAAACTGGAGGTATTCGCGATGGGTTCCTTTAAGGAAGCAGTTGTAATTTGAATAACAGCATGTTCAGAGGAAGTGGGATGCCCTCCCCCCCAGTTGAGACATTAGCTTGGGCAAGTCGGTGACATTCCCACTAGCACTCCTCCAGGCCTACCGGTCTTCGGTACATAATGAGCAGCACACTTGGGTGTTAAGCGATGTTATGACGATGTATTAATCTCGTAGTCGGTAGGCAAAGAGCAATCCGACGAATGCATCCGGAAAGTCGAAGCCACGAGATTAGAGCATTGTGGGCCAGAAAACACGCAGAAGGAATAAGAAGAACTGCCTAGATATTCCAAAAAGGTTACAAAACCAGTCATCAAAGAGGAATTGGAGGTTATAGTCGGGTAAAGTAGGTGCAAGTGGCGACTTTCTGGTCTACCGCACCGGTGAGGCTCGCGTTGTTTGTTTCGCAACCAGACTCCCGGTTTATAGGATCACCAAGGGGAGTGGAGTGAACGCGCCTTTACACCGTCGCCATCCGGTTCGACCATAAAAGCAGTCCACTATTGAATTTGAACCGCACCCGACCACCGAGCTACAGAGTCCTACCCTCCGCCAGCTTCAAAGTAATTGGGCAGAGCACTATTATTTTCTCGCTACTTGAATCGCATACATATCCGCTCTCCAAGCCCCCTGAATCTCAACTTCAGTAATCAAGACCAGCTCGATAAGGAGGCTTTCGGCAAGATGTTTCCTCTTTTATGTCCCAAGTTCCCCACCCAAACACTGTTGACATTGATTAGTCTCGCGGCTTCCCGAACGTTCGCACGGTTAGCTAGCTCGCGTCTCAACACGGTCGATAATCAGTTCAACAATCTCCTTTCCTCCACAACCACAACATCGCGCACCGTACCTTCCGTATAAAGGTACTTGCAGACGAGGCAAAAGAGAGGCATTGGCGCTTACTATCACCCTATTTGTGGCTAGGCTAGGAACGCATGGCACTTTGCCATCCTTGCCTACTCGTGGAGGAAATCTTGTCACACATATTTTCAAACCTATCAAATCGCGACCTTTCCGTCGCGGCTTTAATATGTCAAGCCTGGACTGGTCCAGCATTGGACTTGCTGTGGAGAAAAGTGTCGCTCGTCGATCTGTTAAATGTATGATCCCCTACCACTATTGTTCAAAACTCAATAGTGGTGAGTACTAATAACGACTCTATTCGCGGTTCCTCAGCTGACTTTCGGTTTCAATAGCAATTCTCGCAACCTTTGAAGCAGGATAACTGGGCACGGTTCCACTCTCTGGCTTCGCGGATCAGAATCCTCACTCTTAGAAGGCTGAGACTTGACAACGCCCTGATTGCTGGCCTGATGACCACCAATCCAAGACCCGTCCCGCTACTACCAAACATCCGCCACCTGATTTAGACACGCAACGATGCCGTGGATCAGTTGTCAATGTTCCTCAATACCACCCTTCGAGTAGTCCGCACCCCCACGAAGTGGGGGGAAGCCGATGACACTGCACTATCACCCACTCTGGCTCGCCTACCTATTCTCTCGCCCGATCTCACGGATATCAACTTCCGTGTATCAGCTCCCCTTCTCGAGAAGACTTTAGGCGTCTTTGCAGAAACACTACAACTCTTACGACATCTTCGGAAGGTGCGAATCAGTACGTTCAAGGTTCCCGGTCCAGACTTCGAATCGCTAGTCATCGCACTTTCAGAGCTTCCTGAACTTCAGGAGATTGAAATCTCTTGCGACGGTGACTGTATTGGGATATGGAGCTCGCGAGGGTACCAACCGCTTCAATCCTTGCAAAGACTAGAGCTTGAGGCACAAGGCACACTGGCCGGAGCTGTGTCGCTTTTGGATTGTATGGCAGAGGTCTCTAGTCTTACCGACGTTATGCTGGGTGACCCGTTCGGTGGGTGCACCATAGACATGAACCGGGTGCTCAAGTCGATGGGAGGACACAGGAAATTACAACAGATCGAGATCAACGCGGACAAAGCTCTCTCCGCGTTAACATCACAAGTCCTAAGGCAGATTAGCTGCTGCTCTCTTCTCGAGAGTCTAGAGGTGAACGTCGGTGGCCCAATAGAATTAACGGATGTGGGACTAGGATCGTGCATCTCGAGCTTGACCAAGCTTCGTTTCTTAACTCTCAAGGCTGGAACACGAGTCGCCCCAACGCTCACAATAAATGTCCTTGGGATCGTTACAACATCGTGCCCTGCGATCGAGGGAATCCAGTTCTCCCGCTTGGAAATGTCGGCCCCAGATCTTCAGCCGGTATTCCAAGCCAGCAAGACGCTACGCACTCTTCACGTTGGTAACTCTGAACTATTTGATCCCAAAGCCGTAGCGCTCTTTCTCGACAAGCTGTCTAATGTAGAGACCTTCCGTGTCTCTTCACAACCAAGGGAGCTTTGGAGTGAAGTTCAGAAGTGGGCCTTGCGTCTGCGGGAGGCGAGGTTCAATGAGGAGGCCCAGTTGACGTCTGAACGAGAAGTGCTATCATAATGCGGTGCATTTCTTCCTGATCTACCTGAAACTTCTACTGCTGCTTAGTTGACGCGTTGATCAATGTGCAATACGTGTATCTCGGATCTTGAAACAGTCACGCAGCAATGCACCTGGGGTTCTTCGGCCAGGCTCTGCGTACTCTGAGTGGCCCTCATAGCCTATTTTCAACGCCTGCATCAGGCATCGTGTATGGAGGCAGCAGTGCTGCCCATAGATGTTTGGTTGGCTCGGGTACTTCGATGTGGTGATAAACAGGCAAGTAGCATCCGGGTGGCCACACCCGGGACACGATAAGAAATAGTGATTACATGGGATGTGTTAACCGCCCACCGATTATTTAACCTTAGGATTCATGCATAATTCGTATTGCAAGATTAGATTCTCGTCAACGGTGAGTCTTATCTGAACGATCAACAGGTAACGGAAATCGAGCCCATGGAACATTCTAGAGAAAGCGAAAATATTATGCATCATTGGATGACCAATGCACCGGATGCTGATGGAGCAGAATGCTGAACCAAGCCTTGTGTGCATGAGGCATCGAGGATCCATCTCATGGTAAGGTCGCGTTGGTGGTGAGGAGGCCGCACTGTTCAGGCGAGAGTGTGATGATGTAACGTTGCAACTTAATATATATTCGATCACACGGCCTGCCCCCTCCCCCCTTTCCTCCACAAGACATACCCACCAAAGAGAGCCTTCATCTACTATACGTGTTTTCCATACTCAGACCACCCAAATACTACTGCCGTAATGCAAGAATACTCAAAACAGGAGTGGACGGGTGTTATTGCATCTCTGGCTCCCCGGATCATGACGGTTGGCAACATCGACATCGAAAGCACCACTGAAGAAGATGTGCTTTCATTCTCTACGCCGTACGGGACAGTGTGAGTGCTATCTCTTCCACTTTTCGACTCGAAAAAGACTGTCGGCGTTTTTGACTTCGCTTGCTAATTCAACCGAGCCCCAGTGACGATGTTCAATTCTGGAGATCGAAGAGACAAGGCAGATCCTTCGTATTCATAACTTACTCGACAAAGCGTCAGGCGGCAGCAGCCGTCTCGCAGCTTTCATCCTATGATACAATTTTCACCGGGAGCGATGGACGTCGGTTGCAATTCCATGAGCGTCCCGTAGTTCAACACGCTCTCGTGAACTCCTTGCACGGGAACTACGACAAAGACACTGCTTACAGACTCATCTCAGAGTCTCATAGCCCCCGCGCTTCGCTGGCTTCAGCTCTGAATACCTCGTATACTGAATTCGGTGGTTCAAGTCATGATGATGATCAAGCTGCCGGCTCCGGCTCCTCGCCATCTAAAGGCATTCGCCACGCAGGGTCACTAGAGCAACGTCTGAACATCAAACCAGATCCGGAGGCTGTGGATGCGTTCATCGCATCTGCCGTTGGGACCTCCGATCTGTCTCTCTCGCCACCCGTTAGCGAGACGATCGTCGCCACATCCCCTCGATCTATAGCCTACTCCAGCGTTGCGTTGCCCTCCACTACGCCCATTGCACCCGCTGCGATGTTACCTTCCAATGTGCCTTCTGCGCCCGCCGCGATGCGTAACCGTTTAGGATCATTTGCGCACCCAACCCTGGATAACCGTCGTTCGTCCGAGATTGGGGCTATCACCAGTTTAGGAGGCGAAATTGGCGAAAAGGTCGTGAATAAAGACTGGGAGTGCATGTGCAAACAAGCTGAACTCGGCGTGATAGAGTTTAAGAAGAAGTGGCAGGAGGCGGAACTGCAAACAAAGGAGCTCAAAGAAGCGCTTGACAAGGCACAACAGTTGCAGACGCAGACAACCGATGCAGTGGTTCTGCCGCCCATGCCTATTGATGCACAACAGGAGATACCCAAGCTTCAAGAAGCGCTCGCACTCGAGGCCAAAAATCGACACATGCTCGGTATGGAGCTCAATGCAGAGACGCTGAAGCGAAAGAGGGCAGACGACATGCTCGCCGAGACCGAAGAAGATGTCCGCCGACTACGTCATCAACTGGAAAATGAACATCGTTTGCATTTGGAAGATCTTGATGCTGTACGTCGAAAGGAAACAGCAAGGTCAACCGCTCGAGAAGAACGGTTATTGGCAGAGATCGATCAACTCCGTCGACAAGTCGTCTCTCAAGGTCGGGTAGCGAGCAACCTCGATGCAGAACTGACTCGTAATCGAGAATGGAGGGCCGAGCTTCGTCAGGAACTCAAAGAGATTCGGGAGTCCAAAGACGCTATTATTAAAGAGAGAGATGCTGCGTTGCAAAAAGAGGAGGTGCTTACGCGGGAGATCCAGCGATTGCATGCTGTCGTCGACGTTGCGAAACACATCGACGAATTGGTTGCAAAGGTGAAGCAAAGAGTTGCAGGCTCCAAAGCGAATGACTCGGCCATACGTGAGGTCAGCTCGGTGCCAGATCTGCTGCAGTAAATGACTACGCCCTTCGCAGGAGCGTCATTTTGGAACCCACATGATAAGAAGTAGGTCACAAGGAGATGGCCTGGAATTTACTGAACGCGAGTATTATGCAAGACGATCAAGATCAAGATATCCGAGGTGGTAGTGGTTGCTAGGCTTGTCGAGGGGCAACTAGGCGAGGAAGTTCACAAGGCAGCTGACTGATTTTCTTCGTTCGTTCTTCTTTGTTAATTGTTTTTGGAGGTTATGGGACAGTAATATGCGTCGCGCTTATGAAAAATCGTGTTATATGACAGAACTCAGATGCGCCGTGGCATCGAAAGCGAGAGCAGTGCCTCGCTTAAAGGTCTGCAATCTCAACCAACTCCTTCCCTTCTCCGACCATCTCGCCCTTCTTACAAGCGATGCTCACAATCTTCCCATCTTTCTCCGTCCTCAAAACCGTCTCTGTCTTCATTGACTCGAGGATGACGATGGCCTGACCCTTCTTGACCACATCGCCCACGTTGACTTTGACATCAACGACCACCGAAGGCATCGGTGCACGGATCCCCTTCTTGGCCGCGCTCAGGACGTCTCCCCCCAAGGAGAGGATCCACTTGGGCGGTGGGATGACCAGCGTCGTCTTAGCACCACGGTGGAAGATGTGAAGGCGCTCTGCAGTGTTCGGAGCGTTCGAAGCGGGCACGTCCGCTGGCGGCAGTTGAGATACGATCGTCGTGGAAAGCTTCTCAGTCGCAAGTGTGCTCGAAAGAGCTGATGACGATCGGTCCAAGGATGCCGAGACATTTCGATATTGGATCGGTGCTCCCAACTCCCCTTCAACATCGATGTCGTACAGGCCGTTAGTGGTCGGTGTAACGTGTACCTTGAAGGACGACGATTCAGCGTCGTCTCCTTTGAACTCGATTGTCCGTCGAGCAGCGTCTAGGCCAAAGCGTCGCGAGCTGAGAGTGACCCAGGGAGAAGCCGAAGATGGATCAAAGACGGGGAGCGAACGAAGTGTGACAAAAAGAGCGGCTTGAGCTAGTGTCTCCGGAGATGGTGCCAGTATCGGTGGGAACAAGGCGTCAAAGTGTTTCTGCGATTCATTGTGATTGGTTAATGTCATCTACTTGTTAGGGGTCCCAAGTTTTCACATTACAACTTACATTGATGAAACTGGTCTCTACATCTCCCGAGATGAAGTCCGCATTCCCGGCCAAGGTGTGCAGGAACTGCACGTTCGTGGATAACCCAACAACCTTGTAGTCTTCGAGGGCCTTCCGCAGTACACGGAGCGCCTCGGTCCGATCCCGTCCGTGTGCCACAACCTTGGCAATGAGTGGGTCATAGAACACCTCGATCTTGGACCCTTGCTTGAAGCCCTCTTCAATACGGAGGTTGGACGACGGTTCAGGAGTGGAGAGGAACAGGAGTGGCCCAACGTCTGGCTGGAAGTTGTTTCGAGGATTTTCAGCGTAGATGCTAACATCCAGAAAGGGTGATGATATATAAGCGCAGGGTCACAAGAAGAGGAAGACAAACGAGACGTGCATACCGAGCCTCAAATGCGTGACCAACTAGTGGTATCTGCTCTTGCTTTAGTGGGAGCGGGTTGCCAGAGGCGATCTCGAGTTGCCACTGCACGAGATCTTGCTGTGTGATCATTTCCGTCACAGGATGCTGTACCATAAACGAAAGAGTTAATATTTGGAAAGCCGTGATGCATTATGCTATCCCCAGCCGCTTACCTCGACCTGGAGCCTAGTGTTCATCTCCATGAAGTAGAACCTCGATGTATCGTTATCATAAATGAACTCGACGGTACCCGCGCCTTCGTACTTGACGGCTTTGGCGGCGGCCACGGCCTTTGCACCAAGATCTGCCCGTGTTTCTTCGGAAATACCTGGTGCCGGAGCCTGATAAGCAATTCCAGACTATCAGTGATTATTTTCTCAGAGGGCGAAGGGTTATCACCAACCTCTTCGATGATCTTCTGATGTCGCCTTTGTACCGAACAATCCCTCTCCCACAGACTGACGACATCCCCGAACTGGTCCCCAAACACCTGTACCTCCACGTGCCGCGGCCTAACGATATACTTCTCCACAAGGACTCGATCGTCTCCGAACGCCTTCATCGCTTCTCTCTTTGCGGACTCGAGGGCCTCCATGAAATCTTCCTTGGCCGTGACGGTACGCATCCCTTTACCACCTCCACCCATGACTGCCTTGATAAGGACGGGGAAAGTGATCTCTTCCGCACATGCGAGCAGGTGAGCGGGGTCTTGGTTCGTGCCGTGATAGCCGGGGACACATGGAACTCCAGCTGCAGTCATGATGTTCTTCGACTCGCTGTTCAATTTAAAAACATGAATGAGAATCTCAAAGGTGCAGAGGGTGAAGTAAGAAACAAGGACACATACCTCTTTGATCCCATGGATATAATAGCTTGCACGGGTGGTCCGATGAAGACAATGCCTTCCTTCGCTAACTGAGCGGCGAATTTGGAGTTTTCACTCAGGAAGCCATACCTGAACGAAATCGAATATGAGCTCCAATCTCACAATATTCAGGCATACGGTGCTGAACGTACCCTGGGTGAACGGCTTGTGCACCGCTGAGCTTACAGACTTCGAGGATCTTGTCCACTCGTAACTACGATATCCAAATATTGAGTATCCTCGCTCATGGAATATCACAGAGCATCATGAACACTCACGTAGCTATCAGTAGACGGGGCCGGGCCGATGCAGAACGCCTCGTCCGCCTAGTGAAAGGTTGATGTGAGGTTGATGTGGCAGACGGCGTAACGTGTCTCGCTGTTACCCACCATCTCCACATGAAGCGAGTCCTTGTCGACTTCACTATACACCGCGACAGTCTTGACACCAAGCCGCTTGGCGGTCTTGATGACGCGACACGCGATCTCACCTCTGTGGAAAAACAAGTCAGCACGGCGGATTGAACGTTGGCCGGTCACCCAAAGAAAGGCTCACCCGCCTATTAGCTATGAGGATCTTGTCAAACAATGGCTTGCTGGGTGCCGGGGTCATTGAGAATGTGCTCGAGGCAGGAGTGACTGTTGTAGGTGACAATGAGCTACGGCTCAGCACGACTGTGAAGGATACTCGACTCACTTGTTGCATATGATCTGGTTGGCAGTAAGGTCAGACCTTTGGGAGTCAGATGTGCTGCCGACGTTGAGGGGATTGACGCGACGGCAGCAACCGAGGCCGGGGTCGGTCGTGCAGTTGGCCTGGTAGACGCAGCTGCCCTAGCCAGTTTGCGCAATGAGTTCACTGTCGTTCGCTTCGAAGGCTGCATATTCAGATCCAATTTCGCTGTCCTGGAGTAAGAAGGATGGGGGGAAACTTTTCAATGTGCGAGATGAAGCGTCAAGTTCCGTGTCACGCGTGAGGGAAGCGACACCCTCAAACATAATCGACTTTGAGCAAACACATACAGATATCCTCCAAACCCTATTTTGGCGAGCTCGAACCAAGCCCTTTATCTCCGCGCCGTGCCCTCTGGATGCATACCACCGAGGCAAACAGAAGGGCTTACCCGTGAACCTATATTCTGGCGCGATGTGGTGTGAGGGCAGTCCAATGATGTATTAGTTTTGCTCATAGTGTTCTAGATATATACACAATAAGCCTTTATAGACGACATTGATTGACCAGACAGGACGACGGAGTGAAAAAGTATAGATGACACAGCAAGGGGCCCAAGGATGGGAGATTTGAAGGGAAAGGTGAAAAGAGAGAGGGATCATCGACCAACGTCGTAAATGATGTGATGGTATTATACATTGTGCATGCTCCCGAGGGCCTGCCGACAACCGTCTGCAACCTTCGTAGAGCGTTGGTCAAACGTTGCTGCTGTTGGAGCGCTTCGGTTCTTCGCTAGGCCGATATTCCTCGTCACTCTCCTCGCTTGGGGGATATTTGGCGCTCTGCAGCTGCAGACCGTGATCTGACATAATTGTCGTTGTCACCTATCGAAAGACAACGCGAGCGTCAGCATATCTGACACCACCTCTCTATAGCTTAGGGAGTATTAACGCACATGTACCATAGAGTGCACTTCCCTCCTCTCCGGTGGTGCCCGACCTCTGAGCGCATCGATAAGTCCAGCTAAACCACCTCTCGCCTTGGGTTCCGAATCCACTTCCGCACGGGAGCCCGGCGTGCTCAACTCCTGAGCGAAGCGTGTCACTCGCCCCGCAGCGATGTTCGCGGGGACCGCACCGTCATTGACAGTCTGGTTCGTAAGGATCGAGATAGAGTGGGTATGCGCGTGTTGATGGTGGTGGAGGTGTTGACTGGAGCCCACACTGGATACGTGGATGGCTCCTTTACTCTGATCGCCGTCCTCCACAACGAGACCGCTTGCTGGTCCGCTCCTCACGGAGTATCCTGTGCCTCGTTTCATGCTAGTGCTGTTGGGGGCGCGGGTTTGTGGTGGGGAGCTGCTTTCTTTCAACGGTCGCGGAGCATGGGATGAGTCGGTCACCCAGTAAATGGCAATCGCGTTTATAGACACCTATGTATGAACTTGAATGTCAGCCAAGGCTTGAAGGTTCGAGGGCTCAAGCCATATAAAGAGGGAAACGGCCTCACATCTGTCCCGCAGCTGGCCAAGCATACCCATCCAAGCTGCTTCCCATGCATCAGAGTCAGAACGATCATGTTCACGCACGAAGTGGTCAGCGCTATGAAAGAGGCACTGTCATAACAACGCGGTCGTGTCAGTCGGCTTTGATGGGGGGCGGGAGATACTTATGTGTTAGAGAGTACATACACGAGCGTCCGAGCAGCGACCCTCCTGAGCCGGGGTCCCACATCCCCTTTGAAAAGAGGCCAAACGAACAGTCCGGTGAGCGTGGCGATCATGACGAGGTCGTAGGACATGGTGGACAGTGACGCCGCCCGCGCCAAGCCGATGATGCAAACACGGTCGTCACGCAACATAGCCACTCTTCCTAGAATGCGAAAGGAGAGAGTCAGGCCAAATTCCAATAAAGGGTATGGAGGATACGAACGTACCCCAAATCATCAGGGAAACGATCGCGACCAGTGGTGCGAGCATGATCATGCAACAGACCCATACGCGTGTGTTACGCCTCGACGTCTTTTCGCCCGCTCCGTGAGGCGCCCAAACAATATAAACCTTCTCAATGAGGAAAAGATAGATAAGGAGCTTGCTAGTGACGTAGAGCTGATTTTTTTAATTGTTGAATTAAAGGTGGACGTGAGTCAAATATGTCGGAGAGACAACCGATGAGAGTCAAGCGCAACGTACAAAGATGCAGGAGAAGATGGCCATGGAGCAATTACGAAAGCTAGTGGAGAGTCCAGCCCCGTTGACGAGCAACCCGGTGCAGAATATGAAGGCCCACCTATGGAAAAGAGCATCGTGCATTCAGGTAAGAGCCGTCAGAGAGCAATATAAATGGTATGAGGATACAAACTTACGAGTCAGCGAAGATGATCATCACGCAAAGCCTGGCCCACGGAATTTCTTTCAATCCTTTCAAGGTCCAGATACCTTCATAGTCACTCCGTCGCGCGAAGCAATATGTGAGTACCGTTATGCCTGAAGGGAAGCCCAGGGGAGAAAAAATTAGCCACATGAGACTTTGGGACCGCTGACGAAGCGAGGGAGGTCGATTTGAATCCCGCTCATCACTTACCAAGTAGGACGACGAAGGTGGTCAAGAATTGCGCCCCATGGTCTGGATATACCATCCCAGGTCCTTGCTCTGGGTGATCCGTGTATTGGGACATGGTGGACGCGACCGTATCCGCGACCGTCACCGTTGACATCTATGGGTAAAGGAGCGTGATGGGGGGTGGATGAGAGATGGACAGGAAGAGAAAGGCAATCGGGGGTGGCAAAAGAAAAGCTGACTAGACAAGAAGCAGCAACAGAAAACTGTCTCACTGTCTTATATCTCTCGAGGAACGCATGCGGTCCAGGAACTGGCCAAGCAACAGGCAAAGGGGTCACCGAATCCCGAAGCAGTTAGGTGGCTTCTTTTTCCCCTCCCGATGCCATACGTATTATGTCCAAGATATTAGATCGATGAGCGCTCACGATCCTGAGGGTCACTACTCAATTGACCCCGCCCTCAAGATTGCATCAAGTATTTTTCCAGGTGACACCGGGAATGTCATCCGCACCCTGAGCGCATGATGATTGGTTCCCATCGATCTATTGGGGGGACCGAGGTTCGATAAGATTAACGTTTTGGACCGCGCAACAGCCCTGACCTGGTTAGCTTCGGTCGATGGTGAGGAATGATCAAGCCAATCGGACTGATGATACGCAGCCCAGTACGTCAAAGCAATTAAGGAGAGCATGGATAGAGAAACATCCCAACAACAGCGGGTCTAAGATGCAGTAAAAATGTGGCTTGGGAAAATTTTGACGTCAGATCGGTCAGGGGTAAGCAAGTCAACCAGGGGCAGATTCAGGGTCTTTTATTGATGTCGGATATAACAAGCCTGGCTAGCATCTCGACCACCAAACGTGTTCGACGTCTGGGCAGGTTCACCGGATCCGGCCGGTAGGAACCTCCAGGGGGAATCCAAAGTCTCCGACCAAACCCTTCGGTGGAGGTCCGAACAGTGGACAGCTTAACGCTAATCGCAGAACGCCTCATTTAGTTGACAGGATATCCCTGTGGCATCTTACCTACGCGTGGTACATGGTTCGGTGAAATATGGGATGTGGCGTTATGCGGGTGAAACTTGGCGAAACCAATAGCCGAGGCGGGCTCCGACTAAAGGAAGAGAACAATCCAACCAAATGTCCACGGACGGCAAGTGACACAAACTGTCGTCGAGCTCCAGATATTGTAAGGCCAGGAACTTTCTTTCATGGATGTCACAAGGCTAATTTCCTACCCTCGACGGTTTTGACAAACTGCACACTAAGGGGGATGCTTGGTGCTCCTTCGACCCTCTGACACATCCCGTGGGAATCCGACAAAGGCGGGTCGCAGCAGGTTCGATTGAACTTACTATAAATGGCTACCGGTACTTCTTTAGCGCTATGGCATCCCCCAATCTGTTGAACGTTGCCATCTTCATTAGAGAACACCTTCACCGGAGCTTATCCCCCCCGGTCACGTCCGAAATCGTCACAGTCATGCATCGGATCAATGCTGCCGTCGGAACTCCTTGCGGAGATCTTCCTCCATTGCTTGGAATGGTCGCGGCAAAATCAGCCCCAGAACTATTATAGTACCATGCACACTCTCGCCCAGATCTCTGTATCATCTGGGCATCATCCACGACCCGCGGATGTGGGCGTTCATCTACTGCGGGGAATCCCAACAGCAAGCGATGTGGGCGCTATCTCGATCAGTCGACCTCTCACTCATAGTTGCCACTCTGAAGATTGAAAGAGTGGATCCCCGAGATTGGCGCTTGATGAATGGAGAGGGGTGTGCAAGAGCTCGTCCGGCATGTTCATCATTGCAAGAGTTGGAAGCTGGATATTATTGGAGCTCAAGGGCTAGAGTACAGGCTCGCACTTGGGCGCAGTCCCGAAACCGATGGTGGTATGAACGACTCAGTCCCACCTCGGTCGTATCCACTGTTGGAGAAGCTGTCTTTACGGGCACAGAGCCTGTTCAGGGCGGATATGCCAAGACTCCGACATCTCAAAGCACAATACATCGAGATATCGTACCAGCCTCTTCAGGGTCTCTGGACGCCAAGTCTCATCCGAGTCGCCGGTGTCGCTGCAAATAAAATATTGGAACACCTATCAGCCAGTCCCAACCTCGAATCGCCGGAGCTCGTTCCGCGACATGCCGGAGAGGAGGACGTTAACCCGTCGCTCCCACTGGTTCACTTGCCATCCTCCCTTCGATCGATATCCCTTGTAGCTTCTGGATTCAACCAGTGCTCTATTACCTTTATTCACATCCTAAACCACATCACAAGCCCGCCGCGCCATGTCTTCACCTTCGATATGGTGCCCAAAGTCAGAGAGGTGGAAGATCGTCTTAGGCTTGTTGGTGCGTTGGAACCATACGTCGCGGCATGTTATTGTGAATGGAGTGCCGAAGCCGTAGTTGTCGGTCGATCAGACCGGCTTCCGCCTACAAATACCAGGAAGCAGAATTGGTGATGTCAATAAAAGAATCTTCGGCATCTACCTGCGTGGCTTGGATAGCAGGCAATTATTGGTTTGGGCATTATCTTCCCTCATCCCTGCCCTCTCAGCTAAGGTTGGATGAAGGTCTCATTTACAATTCCGTAATCATCTCCAATAGAAAATAACGAGTATGGGCCGCGCGGAGAAGAAAGCCTTTGAATGCGTGTGGTCCTAATATTAACGTACAAACTGTATTATACATCAAAATCCTCAGGCTGGGACCTCCATGTCGACATCTTCAGAAAGCTTGATCCCATTTACACTGGGCCCCACGATATCATCGCCACCTACACCAGAATCCGATGCGACCTTCTCTTTCTCATCAGCCTCAACGGGGCCTTCAACATCCATCTGAATCTTTGCCGAGCGGTTTTCGACGGGGCCGTTTGTATCTTCTGGGATTGTAAGCACCTCACGTTCCACCCACCCCTCCATCCTGGCTCTTCGTTCCGCCCTGGATATCTCCAGTCGCTTTCCGAGAGCAACACTCTCGCTCGTAGTTCGCTTCCGGTAGAACCAGTCCTCACCTCTAGACTCGAAAAACATTCGATATGTCCGGACGCAGACCTTGATCGCCACTCCCGACCGTGAGCCATACTTGAATGGAGGTGTCAACTCTGGAGATGCCGGATTGGGTGCGCGTGCCTTCGGGGTGGTTGTGTTGGCGCTCGTCCCATGCGGGTGTTGGTGTGGCGTTGAGGACTCGCCTGCGGCGTTATCTTCCCCTGCTACGTCATCTTCATCGACTACGTCAGACTTGAAACGTAAGAGGTTACGAGACAGGAAAGGGAGGGTCGTAGGCGCTGTGACACCCTCTGTTTGATGACGCTAATCAATAGATTGCCAGATTTTAACATCAAAACAACGTCGTGTCACCATCTTCGCAACCTCATGCTCACCAAGACATAAGACGCCATGTATTGCTTCCACCTCTCCGTCATAGACTCCGCATCATCTGTGCTTGCATCGTCCTTGGCGAGTAGCTGGATCTGAACAACTTGCCTATCAGGCAGCTATAGAACAAGGATCCGGGAATTCAATGACTTATACAGTGAACGTCGAAACCCAAATCTCACCCAAGTGAATCGGTACACGTTTTCGCCAAGCCCAATAATTTGCTCGGCGGTCCGCCTAGCGTTGATCTGTTCCTGGAATGTGTATGCCGTAGCGCTCGTTCGCTCTCGCCGCAGGAGTGTCAACAGTTCCTTGTTCTTGCCATCAGACAATACAGCTTGCACCTGGAATCGAATCAGTAAACTATTCGGCAGAGACGGTTACAAAGTTGACTATTCGCCTACCTGTTTTATGATGCTGCCCACCACCTTGTCGACTGTGAAGAGATGGTATGCGCGAATTCCAAACATGAACCGCATGTGGTCCTCGAACATTGCCTGATCCATTTCACCATCAAACAGCTGTTCGCAGCACTCTAGCGTGTGTTCATAGAACTTATGAGCCGGGTTGGGTCCGGAAGCGATGAGACGCGAGGCACCCGGTCCAGTTGCGTCTGCGAGACCCAGCGAGGCCGCCAAAGGGTTGACGAGATAGGCCTGGGGCACGGGTCGATGTACCAGCTGGCCTGGACCAATCGTCGTGGGTGTGTCAGGGGTCTGGACTTCAGAGGCTGATGCCAACTCGTTCGCATGCTGCTTAGCGGCGTGCAGACGGGAATATAACAGCTGCAACGAGAAGATAATCAGTGCCGTTTACCGAATGAGAGTACGAGCATGACTCACATGGAAATTTCTCAATAGGACATAGTAAGTGTTATTGGCGAAGAAGGTTCCTTTTCGAGACGCCGCCGCAAAAGGCTTCGGCTGAGAGTTATCTCCGTTCAAGGCCGCTTCATCGTCCTCCTGAGGTCCATGGCGCACCCAGACGTTATCTTGAACTCGAATTCCAGGGACTTTCCCCTTTGTCCCTTCGGTATCGTTGTCGATCTGCGTAGTGTCGATTGTGGGAGGGGCAGGCGAGACCCGTCGGCTCGTAGAAGCGCTTTTCTTTCCCCCACTAGTTGAGCCTTTCTTTCCAGATGCAGCAGCGCCTTTCAATGCCTTTCTTCGCAGATCGGCACCAGCACGCTTCTTCTTGTTGCCATTGGATGATCCGGCTCCAGAAGTTGAAACATCATCGTCCACGGCCATTGCGTCGTCCAGATCACTGTCCAAGACCAGCTCTTCCCCAGCGCCACCACTGCTTGGACCACCAGAGCCATTCGCGCCGACCATATTTCCAAAGGCCGCATTGAACACCTCTTCGTCGGCAGTGAAGAACATGGGCACGAAGCCTCGCAAGAAGGCTTCGATCTGCCTGGCATCCGCGGCCATGGAGCTATTTGGCGGAGCCCTGTCCAAAAATGATAAGACAAGCTTGACACAATCCTGAAGAACTCCAACATCTGTGACCTCAAGCGAGACATGATATTTTGGGATCGTCCTCGCGTACGCTGGGTCGATGCTCTTATTTCTCTCTACCTCCATTTCACGGCGCCTCGTCTCGATGTTCTGCACAAGCTGTTTCGGGTTGACGGCCTTCTTATCGTTCAGCTTGAAGCTGATGCCTTGATGATCTAAGCTCTTGTAGTAGTTCCTCGCGTCCACCTCCCTCCAGACTTTGTTCCACTCCCTTTGGGCTCGCTTCCACTCCTCTTCTTTCTGCTTCAGCCGGGCCAGTACGACCGGTATAGCGATCGCAGGGGTGTCGTGCAACGCCGTGATGACCTCCAGTCCATGCTCACGTCCATACACCTTCTTGATGATGCGCTGATAAATGCTCTTACCCTGGCCACCTAGTCCGGGTTTGAGCTTATAAGCAGCCCTTTCCTCTGACTCCATGAGGGCGATGCGAGTATTGATGGGTTCGAGGATAGAGATGGTTCGCGTTATGCCCTCGATATGGAAGTCGTACTCGTGCCGCTCTTCCTCGGACTTGTGCATAGCGTCCTCAAAAATATTCTTCTGATGCGTACTAAAGCCAGCATCCTCCGAAGCCCAAGTTGGATGCGAAACCCACTCGTCGTTGAGCACCTCCCAGCACATCGCGTCGCGACCTGAACATGCCAGTGTGATTTCCTGCGACGAACCTCGTATCAGACCATGTGAAAGCAGGGACAAAGATCACACTCACATGTTTCGGTAGCTTTCTATAGCTCGGTCCATACTTCCGACACGAGTTTAGATCCACTTTAGGCCTATCGATCGTCGGTACAACCGCAACCGTGCCTCTTGTCGCACTCATCACCGTACTGCCATCGGCATTTAACTCCCCGTCCACGATCGTTCTCTCATCCCACCTCAATACTTCCTTGAACACGTTCAGCATCTCACTGCCCTCACCGCCCAAGAAACCCGCCGCACGCTCCATTAACACCCTTATGTCAATGATCTCTTCAGTGAAGAGGTGCAAGAGTTTGAGGAATTCATTATAAGTCGTGCGATCGTCAATGTGTCTCCTAACGCGATCAAAGAACATAGTCTCATCTGTCGCAGCTGTCGGCGGGACGATGGGTGGCGGAGATGGTGACGCCGCGTCAGTCTTGTGGTGGTGATGTTTTGGCTTCTTAGACTTGCTTGGCAGCCCATTGGCAGCGGTATTTGGAGGGATGGCCCGAGATGATCCTGAGGTGCCGGTATGATGGTGATGATGGTGATGGGAAACGGCTGCAGCAGGTGGAAGTGGGGGGTCCTTCTCCATGGCACGCTTCTTCGACCGGTTCTTGGCTGATGCCGCAGTCTTCTCTGCAACTACGGACATTTTGTCACTGGTGGGAGGGGCAGGGGGCGGAGGAGGTAGCGCGCCTCCTCGTTGATCTTTTGATTTCTCGCCCCTCGTCCGATCGCCTGAGACAGAGCCCCCGCCGCGAGTGGTTGTCGCCGCCATCGCAGGGACCTCGGCGTTGATGATCGCACCAAACAACGAGTTCCCCACTCGGGAATCAAATCCCGCCCCACCGCCAGACCCTCCAGGAAGGCCTCCCATGGCTTCAGGACTCCCCTGACTGGTATCAGGAAGGAATTGTTTGAATTCATCCAACAGGTCG
The DNA here is from genome assembly GCA_019633535.1 of Tulasnella sp. JGI-2019a. Lineage (NCBI taxonomy): Eukaryota > Fungi > Basidiomycota > Agaricomycetes > Cantharellales > Tulasnellaceae > Tulasnella sp. JGI-2019a. The sequence goes on from WSUE01000198.1 coordinate 22,965, forward strand.
ACGCTCCCGCCGAACAAAACCGCCACCTGCTCATACACGCTCCGGATCGGTCTCTGTTCCTTCTGATACGTTTGCAGGATCTCCAAGAACTGCTTGTAAGTATCAGGATCGTTGGCATACCGGTTCTTGATCTTGTTCACGTAGTTGATCGCGTGATTGAACTCGACGGGGTTCTTAGCCTGGTCCGGTCGGGCTTGTGCCTCAAAATTAGCAGGGTTGGCGAATCCTGGGTGATTGTTTTGCGAGTTGTGATGGTGTTGTGAGACAAGGAAATTGGCAACACCAGGGGTGGTCGGATGCGGGGAATGAATTCCACCGGGACCAGATGACAAGCCAAGCTGTTGCGGCGGTAGTCCTAGATGCATAGGTTGAGGTGTTACAGGAGCGCCAGCCTGTCCGTTACTGTTGAAGCCGTTCGGACCCGCATATGGACCGTTATTGGCGTTCACGCCTCCGAAATACACTGCGACTTCGCCTAAGCCCGGGGTAATACCTCCAGCGCCAGTCAAAGCAGAATTATGACGTGTCGTACGACGAATCACGCCGTCAGAGGTTTGAGTGTGGGTCCCCGTCGGTGTTGTCACAGTGATGAGGTTCGTGTTATCCTCCGCATCCATGGAACAGTCGATGCGATATCCCTGGGGCAGGAAGGTGTTAAAACCTTGGATGAGGGATGGATGTCCGCGGAACAACGTAGAGACACGGGCGATGACCCCAGGTGTATCGATCCTAAGTGTTTCCTTCTTATCAGCCCAGGTTTACTAGGGAGACTTGAGAGAGCGAACGCTTACGCTTGACTCTTAAAGTCCTTCATAATATCCAGGAATTGGTTGTACACCTCGGCCTTGTCTTGAAACTTGACCTTGACCATCTCCAGGTAAGAGAGTGCATCCTTCACGTTGAGAGGTCGCAGCGACCCGGGTGGCGACGACGCCTCGGATGGATCCAAACCGATACCGGTGGTTGATGGTGTTCCGGGGTGAGGGGTCGTTTCTTGTGGAATTGCGGGAGGTGCTGGTTGGACTTGGAGGGATGGCGAACGGTCGGTTTTCTCGTTTGTAGGAGGAGGCGCGGGTGTGGGCGGGCCAGTAGATGGGAGGGCGGTGGCGGGCCAAGTTTGAGAAGCAGGAGGAACAGGCGATCGTACTCCGGGGTTGGAGGCGGAGGGATTGATCGATGCACTCCCGGTATCGTCCTGTGTGCTCACTGGGAAAGGCTGTTGTGAATGTTCCGGTGCTGGTGGCGGCATGGGTCGAGGTGGAACTGCAGTTTGCGGTGGTTCGGATAGGACGTGGGATGGAAGAGGTGTAGGTACATTGGCGGTATCCTGGACTGGTGGTGTGTCAACGTCCATATCCATATTTGACAAGCTGTGGGGAGAGAAAAAACTGTCAGTCCTAACCCTAATCGCCCGGGAGTGAACTAAGTGCTTACATTGTTTCTGAGCGAGTCTGATGAGATCCTCAGCGTCGTAGCGATTTGGTGGCCACCGGACTGGACCGGTAACAGGTTTATTCTGCCCAAAAGATCTCAGGGGGTTCCTGAGAGATCTCACGAATTCAACTTCTATACTCCTATCACCAACGACAGATGATGGTGAATACCACATCTCACCCATATGATGTGACCATGATTCTGTCTTTATTACAAGCAAATATCCTGAAACCTCGATTTCCGGATGATCACAACCAACATTCGACCTAGGCGTGTTTTACAAATAAACCAATCACTGAAGGGACATCGTCATTTTAAACCTATATAGAAGGAATATAACGAGTTTAAAAGAAGAGTTCATAAATATAATTATATAAGATACACCGCTCGTCCATGAGGATAAGGCTCAAGGCTCTCCCATTACGCGTTCAAGGTCGTTTTTTTTTTAATCTGCGGGGTAGACAGATTTCCACATATCCCAGGAAATCAACCCTAGTCCTAATCATCATCATTTAACGCCCTTCACCCCCCTCGTCGTCTCAGCCAGCCATGTCTTCAGACAAGCCCATCCCAATCCTCACCTCGACCACCGGCTCGTTCGTTGCGCCAACCCCTCAAAACACGCCCTTGGTCGCAGCTCCAATCTCCGGCGGGCTCTCCAAACCCACCGTTCCAGACATCGCTGAGGACCTCGAGGAACTTGACATCGACGACGATGGGAACGACGATGAAGACGATGGCGATGAGGACGATGAGGATGTCAAGAAGGCCAAGACTGCAGCGATTCAGGCTACGATGCTCGGCATGGTCCAAGGCAAGCTCGCTGGACTGATCGGCAAGAGCAGCGGATACATTGAAAGTCTTCCCCTCCCCGTAAGGAGGAGGGTTGAAGGGCTCAAGGGAGTTCACCAAGAGTATACCAAGTTGGAATTGGCGTACAAGCGGGAGGTCTTGGAACTGGATAAGAAGGTGGGGTCTTCGAGGGCGAAAATGCAACCCATTGACCTCTGATATTTCGCGTGTTTTTCAAGTATCTCGCGCTCTACAATCCCGTCTTCGATCGTCGCCAAAAGATCCTAATAGGGGAGGCCGAACCGACCGAGGAAGAAGTCAAACTTGGTGAAGAGCAATCCCTCAAGGATGACCCCGATGCGGAACCGCTCGCGGAAGATGCCGACAAGGACAAGGACGCCGACGTCAAAGGAATTCCAGATTTCTGGTTGACCGCACTTCGGAATCACCTTGATATCAGTGAATTGATCACAGAGAGGGATGAAGGAGTGTGTCCCACCAATTGCTTTAGTTTGACGTCCCAATATTAACATCCCCTATTTTACTCCCGTAGGCCATGCACTCACTCAAAGATATCCGTCTTGAATACCTGACCGACAAGGATGGCTACACCATTCACTTCCACTTCTCACCCAACGAATACTTCACCAACACCATTCTCAGCAAGACCTACTACTACACGGTGAGCCCGGATCCACTCTCTCCGTGGTTGCCTAGTGTACTGACTGCCGAGAAGCAGGGGGAGGCTGACTACGATGGCGACTTCATGTTCTCGCACGCGGAGGGCACCAAGATCGCATGGAAGGAGGATAAGGACCTCACCAAGGAGTACGAGATCCGGAAACAACGAAATAAGAGTAGGCGATTACCTGGTGTGACTGTGATGAAACAGCCAGCTGAAGATGAGCCTTAGATACAAACCGCACGCGAACGGTCCGCAAAGCCAAAGATACACCATCCTTCTTCGACTTCTTTTCCCCTCCCTCTAAGCCACCGGTGGATGACCCAGGGATGGACGAGGAGGAGTTAGACGTTCTCGAATTCAAGTTGGAGATGGACTATTCCATTGGAGAGGATCTCAAAGAAAAGGTTTGTGAACCTTCCTTTCCGTAGTTTGCTATATCGACGGTGGGCTGAGCATGGGATTATTTCCTCAGATCATTCCCCGCGCGATCGACTACTTCACTGGCAAGGCACTCGAGTACGACACCGACTATGACGATGATGACGAGGAAGATGAGGAAGGCATGCTCGAGGAGGATGACGATGATGACGAGGAAGTACGTTATACTTCGTCTCTCAGTTTCTCGCCATCTTGTCTCGTTCTGACTGCGGATCGTTCAAGTAGGACTCTGACGAAGGAGCATACGTCCCTCCACCGAAGAAGAAGGGTGGCAAGGGCGGTGCTGGACGTGGTGGAGGAGGCGGAGACAAGCCAGAAGAGTGTAAGAATCAGTGAGCGATCGCTTGTGAAGAGTAGGTCGTGTAGCGTTCCGTCTTTTGAAGCTCGGGTATATTTTTTCTTTCGGGTAATGTATTTGAATTCACAATTTAACTTCTTGGGACAATTGTCTCCATCCTCTGCATACCCAACCATGTTGCCATCCAAAGTATTGTGAGCTACGATTCGAGTAATTGATATTGACTTATATTGTTGCAAGTGCCTCAAACCTACGGTGTGCAGTAGCGGGGTTGGAGACTACCATGATATTTATTACGGGGCAATACATAACAATCTCCCTGGCAGCTATTTAACCCTGGGCGGTGACTATACTTTTTCTTCTGTCACTCTGTCGGCCAGGGCACTCTCGAGAAGATGTCCAGATGTCTTAGAGTCCGAAGGCGGGGTCGGGAGGCTCGTCATTTTGATGGCGCCAACATCGAGAGGCTGACTTGGCGCGCCTTGATCTTCTCTGGGGTATTCTAGGTCGGAGCCGTTGGGATCGAGCATCTGCAAGACAACCTCCGAGCTCAGATATGATGATTGGCAGATGGGGAGAAGCCGTCAATGCGTTTGAACGATGAAGTCATACTTGAAAGATCTGCTCACAAACTCGAGGACCCACATCGGCGCAATCATGAGAACCATTTGAAACACATAGTTGATGAGTATTGCGTTCTCGGGCTTTGAGAAGGGGGGGGGATTCAGTCACATGGCCGCGAGTTATTTGAAAACGCGACTCACGGATACGACTCCGAGCACGTCGAACACCATCCACAGGTAGAAAATACCCACGAGGAAGCAGCTCTGGAGGATCCGGGATCTAACAGTTCGATACAAGCTTCCCTTCTGACTTATCCGAATATTCTACCTTCCTTCGACACGTCGAGCAATCCACCTGCAAAGGGGTTTCAGTGTCAGAAGGTCATCATTTGATGACTGTCCAATGTGGTACGGTTATATAACTTACCAGAATCGACCTGTAACCAAAATCGTACAGATCTGACTGACCCAGAGTCGACAGAGGTTTGGTATGGCCTTTGCTACTTTATAACCATCGTAGGGAGATCCGTCAAGTGCTTGCGTGGGCCTAATTTGGCGCATAGGACAATCACTGTGACTAAAAATTGAATAGTTGAGCCTAATATCTCTGGGTCGCTTGTGATGTGTGCATACCAAATTCAACAACGAGCAAGACACTAAGAGCAAATGCAATGCGCCAATTCCGAGACCATATGACCCATAGTCCCCATATAGAAATGGCCTGTATACCCGAGATCTGCATCATAAGCCATGATAACGGTTGGTTGTTAGGATAGTGATACCTGCAATCACATGAAGGCACGTACAGTAACTAATAAAAGCCCACTATGAGCAGGAAATCGAGGTAGTCAGCGATATAGTTCGAGTCCGCCGAGGCTTCGATGTATTGACTTAATCAGAGCATCCTTTGACTGAGAGTCCTTTTCCAAAAATGCCGTCGCGTCGGGAACTAGCTTATAGACAACGAACATGTTATAGCCTTTAGCCACGTTCAATACTGGTGGCCATGCCTATATCAGCTCCAGGAAGGCAAGACTATAGAGAATGGCTGGGTGCCTGACCAACGATGCATGTGGTTGTCACGAAATGATACAACGTGACAACCACGACGAATGTGCCTCCTACTCCACAATGGCCAAATCGAACACGTGATCATTAGAAATAGCCCTAATGAACAGACAAAGACGACAAGGCATGAGCTGCAAACATTCCGGGAAGAGAGGGTTGGGAAGCTCCTACCATATAGAACATAGGATAGCACAAGATCGACGTAGTTGGCTACACGAAACGAAATACTGGCCATTTGTTGCTGAGGTCGCGCGATGTCGGTGAACGCTTGGAAAGAGGCGTGTCTGTGGAAGAAGGAAAACGAGAAAATGCCGCGAGCTATATATGATCGCGTGAGACAGGACCGCCTCGCGACCCTTGCGCTTCGTGAAACAGGGTCTTCACCCTCCAGAGGTGCAACTATGCGAGTCACAGCGTGTGCAGGCAGTTCTAAAAAAAAAGACAGCTATATTGGTTGTAAGTGCCCCGAACCGAATCCAAGGCTCACTGATAGTCGAAGCCAGTATTTATCGTTGCTTGTTGATTCCTCCACTGTATGTTCCCGCTACCTTGATAGTGGGTTTTTATCGCCTGTTAGCCCTGAAATTCGCTTAGAAAAAGGTCATAGCAAATCTGAAAGCCGTTCCAGTGTGAATCTAAGCACGCAGCCTCCTTGAGACCATCACCCAGTGGGAACTCGGTCCGGGAAGCACAGACTAGTATGCATAGTCCTTCGCTATTCCTTATCTCCGTCCTCCGTCCGTGGGGGCGATTTTGGGACCTCCTCCTACCAATCGTAAACCCCCTCATCACTAGCAAGCACCTATGTTGTCTATTGCTCAAGATACCATACCTGATCTTCCTACCATTCCTGGGACCAACTCTTCAGGTAACGTGTTGGATCTAGTCAAAACCGCGATTGCCGTTCAGGTGGCAACATCGCTGTCAATCCCGTCTGAAACGGCATACGCGAGCATTGATGTCGCGAAGAAGGGACAGTATGACTTTTCCCTCGCCATTTTGCGTCTTCGTCTTGGTGGAAAAGCCGAAGAACACGCTCAAAAGGTCGTCTCTGAGGCGAGTAGGAACTAAATCCGGGATTTTCGACATATACATGTCTGACTCCCATTTATCGCCTGATAGTTTGTTCCAAATGCGCTAATAGAGACTTGCGTTGCGACTGGTGCATTCCTCTCGTTCTCGGCTAGAACTACCACTTTTATGCGACTCGTACTTGAGAAGATCCATGCCTCGACCACCGCCGCCTCCCTCAACGGACGTCCTTCCGGCGCGGGTCAAGATGAAGGGAAGAAAGTCGTGATCGAATTCTCAAGCCCCAATATCGCAAAGCCTTTTCATGCCGGCCACATGAGGAGCACAATCATTGGGACGTTCCTCTCTAACCTTTACGAATTAAACGGATGGAACGTCACTCGCCTTAACTAGTGAGTTAATAGGATTCTTTTGCGCTGTGTTCATTCTTACATATCTCTTCGTTTTTAGCTTAGGCGATTGGGGTACTCAGTACGGTATATACCTCTTCCAACCCTCACTTGCGCTCACTCCTTCATTGAAAATTCCTGAGCAGGGCTCCTCGCTATTGGATTTCAAAAATATGGATCGGAGGAAGAGCTCAGGGTGGACGCCATCGTTCACCTTTTCCACGTCTACGTATCGATCAACAACGACGTCGAAGCCGAAAAAGCAGCAGGAAACTACGATACTAAAAACGCAGCTAAAGAATACTTCAGAAGACTGGAGGAAGGTAATACCCTTCCATATATTTCAGAGTTCTTGAACAGAAGCTAATGATCCTTTATTAGGCGAGGAAGACGCGCTGGCGCTCTGGCAGCGTTTTCGTGATCTGTCCATCAAGGAATACATCGAAATATACCGTCGCCTCAATGTTCACTTTGATGTTTACAGCGGAGAGTCGCTTGCGACTTCGGAGACGATCAAAGACGTCATGGAGCAGCTCAAGCAGCAGAATCTGCTTACGGAAAAGGCTCTCGGCGAGGGCTGGAAGAGAGACAAGGTCGCCGCCAAAGATGGTGAAGATGGCAAAGCACAAGCGCTACAGAGCGACGCCATAGAGGAAACGGCGGGACCGTTGGCACTCGCGATCGACCTGAATGAGTTTAACCTAGGAAAGCCAGTCTTGGAGAAACCTAGTCAGTGCGACGGGATTTTCCCCGCCAAATGCAAATGGGTCCCCTGACTCTAACCTTTGTATAGACGGCACGACGATCTATCTACTACGAGACCTAGCCAGCGCGATTGAACGATTCATAAAGTACAATTTCGACAAGATGATATACGTCGTAGGTGATCAGCAGAATGTACATATGGCTCAGTGCTTCAAGATACTGTCTCTCATGAAGCAACCTTTCGCCGGTCGTCTCGAGCACGTGAATTTTGGTCGCGTCCATGGCATGAGCACCCGATCTGGAGATGTGGTTTTTTTAAAAGACATCCTGGATGCTGCCAAGGACGCCATGTTGGTACAGGCGAAAGCTACACCCGAGAAGTTCGCTACGCTCAAGGATCCGGAATATACAAGTGATCAGATCGGTATGACTGCCGTCAAGGTACAAGATTTACAGGCGAAGCGGTGAGAGCTCATGGGTCACCAAGTTCCTGTATTAAAATCAATCAACTGAAAATTCGGTGCCCATCCCATCATCCTCTTAGAATCATGTCCTACTCGTTCGATTGGAAACGGATGACATCGTTCGAAGGCGATACGGGTCCTTACCTCCAATACGCCCACGTGCGACTGTGTTCCATCGAACGGACGGTAGCACCAAACCTCGTCCTTCGCTCATCCATGAGCGACATCGACATATCCCTCCTCACCGAATCCAAGGCGCGGGAAATCGTGTTTCATCTAGCGACGTACCCGGACGTCGTCAAGAACGCGCTCAAGACGCATGAGCCGAGTGCGATCGTCACCCATTGTTTCAAGCTCGCTCATCTTATCAGCTCGGCTTGGGAAACCCTTGTCGTGAAGGGTCAGGAGACGGAAGTGGCGCAAGCGAGGTTGCTCCTGTACACTTGTGCACGAGATGTCTTGGGTAGTGCGATGCGTCTATTGTCTCTCAATCCCTTGGACAGGATGTAATGCGGCAGGCCATCGCACTTAGTTTTGGCCAACCCCTTTGCAGTTTGCTATTTCGCCACTCTTCACGTTTGCACGACTTTTGTGCTGTTCTTTGAATAGCCCCACTTTATTGGATCAATATATCAAGGACAGACATGCTGAAGGAGAATCGCGTTTTAGTAAGTGGTGGAGCTAAAGCATGTGCTCAAAGGTAGTACTCGGGCGTATGCAATATTCGAAGCAGTCATTTATCAGCGTGAGGAACTCGGCATACATCAGGGCGCAGGTACAGCCTCCTGCAATATGTCCTGGGGCAAAGTATACTATCTTCCACCGGATTCGTATGACGCGGCAATAGCGATTAACGTTTAGCGACGAGTGACAAGTTCGAGACACTGTCGTATATGAAACTGTTGATCCCCCCCCCCCCCCTGTTGTAAATCTCGCGATCTTTCCCCCTTCCTGTCGACTCAAATACTATCGATTCAACCAGTCATAAATATCGTCCGATCGTCAATGCAAAAGGATTTGATCCGAACTAAACTATAAACATCTACTCCAGTCTTACTGCGCGCAAAACTTATAAGTCCACTCTGCACCCAGTCTCGTGGAACCTATTTTTTCGGCATGAGTTCGATCGCGACAGAACCAGTATATAGTAGTGGCTATTTATATCAATATTATAACACATAAGCGTTGAAAGGAACGCCAACAGTGAAGGAATGTGTGGATATAGGGGCATGGCCATGAATCGAAGGCCAGAAATCGAAGCATTTAAATAACTTTGTAGAGAAATGAGCGGGAAAGCCAAGGGTCACTCCGACTGTACCTTCTAGCTGCGCAAAGCCCCCGCAGTTCAGTAGCTCAAGAGACCCTTGACCGGGGTTTCAGATGTCTGAGAAGGCGAGGGCGGGGTGTAGAATTCGATGGTCGTGCTGACCGCGCCCACGCAGTGTGACAGGCCGTTATTTCCTTCAGCGCATTTTGATTCAGTGGCATTGATATTGTGTGCCTCAGACGCAACTTCTTGGCTCAGCTAGTGGGAAAAGAAGGACGTATCAGCACGTTTTGAGTAAACAGAAGGATTGGCCTCAAGTTTGTTATGTTCACGTGATAGAAAATCATCATCGGTGCGGTTCCGAGAACTATTTGAAATACATAGTTGATGAGCACCGCAATCCCAGGCTTTTTTTTTGAGGGAGTAGTCAGTAATCGGTTGACGACGTAGCCTGCAAGAATTGGTTGCGGATGGCAAACTTACGTATGCACTTCCAGATAGAAGGTTGAATATGACCCATAAGAGGGAAGTCGCCGTGTATAAGCTCCCGCTCTCGATGAGTCGAATTGTAGCAGTTTGATACAAGCTCCGAGTTTGTTGAATCTGAATGTGCCGACCGACCCGCCTGTCGAGGTTCATGTCAGAATATCCAATGCATGACTATAGTCTATAATAACAGTTGTAGCTTACCAAAGCCGTACTATGACCAATGGCGTACATATTGTATTAACCAAAAGCAGGCAAATGGCTGATATGATCCCTTCTATCCCGCGGTTGCTGTCGTCGCTATTACCGAGCGCTTCGCCTGGACCAATTTTTGCGCAGAGGACAGTCCCAGAAGCTGGAAACCCAATGCTTTGAATTTAAGGTCTGTGGGCAGATTAGTGGATACGTACTAAATTCAATAAGGAACAAAAACGCAGGAAGGATGGCAACGCGCCAATCCCGAGACCACACAATCCACAGTCTCCATATCAAAATGATTTCCGCATTCCAGATCTGTTCAAAAAGTCACGTTCACGGTTTAATTGATATCCGCGATCACATGAAGGAAATGGCGAGTGGTACGCACAGCGAACATGAAGAACCAGCTACGAACGGGAACCGGGTCGGTTAGATGTGATATTGTCTCAATCAAAGGATTTCATACCAACCTATTCAAAGCGACTTTTAGGAGATACCCCGTTTCGGTGTACCTCGCTGCGTCGGGAACTGCACGGCCCTTGACAAAGTTGTCATAGCCTTTGGCAATGTTTGTAACTAGTTCACAGCCATCCATATGTCAGCTCTCAAAGAGCAGGTTTTAACGAACTGCAAGGTGACCCACCGGTTATGCCTGTGGTTGTCACGAAAAGGCACAAAGTGACAGCCACAACGAATTTCCCTCCGGATCGGTGTTTGCGCTTCCATAATGACCAGATAGAAGACAAGAACATCCTCAGAAACAATCCTTGGGGTTGAGCAGATGTAGCAACTGATCAGCCGTGATAAATTTAGGAATGAGGACGGCATTGCCCCTACCGTAAAGCCAAACAGACAGAAGAAGGCCAAAGAAATTGGCGACACTAAGTGAGATATCTGCCATATGTTACCCACTTTCAGGCTAAGGTTGTGCGAAAACTCAGAGAAGAGATCCTAGTAGCGGAGTTGCGGAGAGGGGGAAATTGGTAGAAAGAGGCAGAAAGAGAAGGTTGGTGCTATGATTAGACACTGTTCATCCAATCGCCCTGCAACCCGTACTTGGCGGAGCTAAGCTACAGCAAAATGGGCGGTTGCATCCCTGCCCCCATTCATTTTGAGAGTAATATGTATATCACCCACGTGGTCGAGGTGTTATGAAAGCCTAGAGCAACGAGAACCTAGCGGCGAAATGGCAAAGAGGAGGAAACCCCAAAAGAGGATAATAAAGGCACGGAGTGGCGTCGTGATAACAACGCGAGTGCTATAATTAGCAACCGTTCATTTTATTTGAATTTAGTGGAGGCGCATCAGTAAATTGGGAATTAATGCCGTCGAACTGACCCATCCAATTCCCCGTCTCCCCGCAGTTGCATCTTGGATCGTTGGCTCCGTAAACACGTTAAATATCGACTCGAGTATCCGCCAGTTATCGGATGCTCGTACTCCACGGCTTCGATCAATTTCTCAAAGACAGACATACTACAACCGCGTGACAGAGTTGAAGCATGTGCTCAATGGGCAGTCCGGCCCATGCACTCAAGCGGAGTCAGACGACAAGGGATATTACGTCGGAGGTAGTCGGCATATATGTAATAGCCCTTTATTAGCTATTGAACTTTTGTGGAAAGGAGCGAAGACCTTTTATGATGCATGATAGTATGAATGCACCACGAATGCCCCACAACGTATCCTCCTGTTAGTGGAAGGCTTGCAGATCATCCGTCCGTCGATTCACGGAGGTTCATTTGTCTTTGGCATTCAAAGTTGCGGGGCAGTAACCGTTTTGGCAACTGGTAGCGTTCATAAACCGTGGATGTAGCAATTGAGTAACCTTCAACTCGAGGATCACGACTTGTTCCAGTGCTCACCGGTGCTCCACAACACGGTGGGCGTTTGCAATCAACATCTCCCGCTATAGTAATAGCCAGTCCCCCCGCGTATGGCTCAAGCAATATATGTCCAGAGGCAAAAGTACAATCCTCCACCATTATAGGTATTGTCCTGACGAAGGAGTGAGACTAGGTTGATGACAGTCAGTCCCAAGGGCTTCGATATGCAAATATTCCGGCGAATTATTGAGTGAAGTTGTCCAAGGTGAAATCTTTCACAGGGCAGGACCTGTGCGACGCAACATAGTGATCAAGGCGTGCTAGCGGAACACGACACGGGTGACGGTTCCGATCCAGGTTATAAAGTGTGTACAGCTCCAGTCCCTTCTGTAAGTCTCATGAATCCCATGTTTAGTGTGAATTCGATCGGACAAGAGCAAGGCGGTCAGCTGGTACAATAGTAGCTTTGATATCAATATTATAACACATAAGCGTTGAAAGAAATTCCAACAATGCAAAACTTTGTGGACCTAGGAATATGCTATGAATCGAAAGCCAGAAAATGAGGCCTTTGAATAACTTCGTACAGAAGCGAACGAGGATCCCTTTGACTGCCTCTTCTCACTACCTCCCCGGCTCTATAAAAACACAATTCCTCTGTTGTTCAGCAGCTCAGGGGATCCTTGATGGGGGTTTCGGATGTCCCAGAAGGCATGGGCGGAGTTCGGAATTGAATGGTTGTACTGACAGCGCCCGGGCAGTGTGACGGTTCTCCAACGCCTTCTGAATTAGTCGCGTTGATATCATGTGCCTCAGACACAACCTCTTCTCTCAGCTATAATGACAAGCGGAAGGAAGGAGCATCAGCAAATTTGAACAACAAAAGGATACGTGATGAAAAACATGTTCACAAGGGAGAAGATCATCATCGGTGCAGTACTGAGAACCATTTGAAACGCATAGTTAATGAGCATTGCAACCCCGGGCTTTTTTAGGGAAACGGTCAGTGATGTGGTCGCAAAGTTATTATGAATGTGGATGCGACTGACATATGTACTTCCAGGCGGAAGGATGGACATAACCCATACAAAGGACGCTATTGTGTATAAGCTTCCACTCTCGATGAGTCGAATTGTAACGGTTTGATATAAGCTTCGAGTCTGTCGGATTTGAACATGCCGACTAGTCCACCTGCCGAGATTCATGTCAGGATATTCAACTCGTAATTAGTTGATTGTACGGCCGGGACATACCAGAGCCGTGCTATGACCAAGGGCGTACATATCGTATTAACCAAAAGTAGGCAGATAGCTGACATGAACCCTGGTATTCCGTGACCATTGTTGTCAGTCGTATTCAGTGACTTCCCCGGACCGAGCATTATGCAGAGGGTAAGCCCAGAGCCTAATAATGAAATATGTGAACCTGAAATCCGTGATCTGATCAGGGAGTGCGTACCGAATTCGACGAGGAACAAGGCGGCAGGAAGGATGGCAACGCGCCAATCTCGAGACCATACAATCCACAGTCTCCATATCAGAATGACCTCTGCATCCCAGATCTATTCAGAGAGCCATGTTAACAGTTAGTTGCTTCAGAGACATTCGCGGATCGCATAAGGACATGGCGACTGCACGCACAGCGAGCGCGAAGAACCAACTATGAACGGGGATCCCACTGGTCAGAGATACGATCCGAATCGATTGCCTCGAACAGAGATTTATGCTGACCCGTTCAAAGTGGCTTTTAGGAGATACTCCGTTCTGGAGTATTTGGTCAAATCGGGAGCTTTGAAAAATCCGTCGTAGCCTTTTGCAATGTTTGTAACTAACGCGATCTATATCAGCTCTCAAAGAACAGGTCTCTGATGGACTGCAAACCGACCCACCAATTAGGCCCGTGGCTGTCACAAAAAGGCATATAGTGACAGCCACAACGAATTTTCCTCCAGGCCGGTGTCTCCGCTTCCACAATGGCCAGATGGAAGACAGGAACATACTCAGAAACAATGCTTTAAACTCATGAGCTGTGAGAAATATAGGAATAGGGAGTGGATTGCCCCTACCGTAGAGCCAAATGGACAGGAGAAGGCCAAAGAAATTGGCGACATCAAGTGGGATATCTGCCATATATCACCTAGGTGGCGCGAAAGCCTAAGGAGAAGATAAGAGATCTTAGTAGCGAAATTGCGAAGAGAGGAAATCGGTAAAGAGAACGAAAACGGGGTTGGTGCTATGATTAGCCCACTGTTACTGTTTGTCCGACCACCCTGCAACCCTGAGCCAAGCCAAAAATGGATCCCCATTCATTTTGAGAGTAATACGTGTATATATCACCGGTCAAGGTGATGCGAAACCTGGACTAACGAGATAGTAGCGAACTGGCGAAGAAGAGGAAAGAGAAAGATACATGAGTAGAAGCACGGAGCGGTGGCGTGACGGCCAACATGGGTGCTTGGTGCTATGATTAGCCACAGTTCATCTAATCTGGTGGAGACGCCGCCCAATTGTGACCCATCCCCCCCCCCCCCGGGGTGTATCCACGCATTGGAGTTCCTGAGGTATTGGGATCTGGAAGTAGGCTCAGGATGTGCGCAACGGTGTTCGATTGTACGGCCGCTTTCCAAAGACTCGAAATCACCCAATCCGGATCACCGAAGAATCTGTCTGCCCGCTAATAACTGCCGGCAGCAGCCAGCTCTAGATGCCACAGCTGGTGCCTCTAAGGCGTCCAAGTTGACAAATGTCGACATCCTACCTCACGATAAAAGTCCAGGAAGAGGTCAGCTGCGATCGTACAATAGGATCCAGATCATAAGGCTGACCTCGTTCATGGCATGGCGCTACTCGCTCTTGAAGCACTACCACAAGCAAAACTCGCTAGGTGGTCGGCGATTCCTGCGCGTCAACTGTTTAGCCGGCACACGCACTGCGGTCTTAAAAAGAGATACGCGCATGCACCTCGCCCAACGCCCCACTCTTCTTCGATCTTGATGGCATAGCTAGTATCGGCAAGACGACGATTGCTCACACAGTTGCAGAAGAAGCCTTCCGTGACGGCTACCTCGCTGCTAACTCTCTCTTTTCCGGAGGGGCGAGAGTTATCCAACCTTGGAATCGCCTCCCCACCCTGGCTTATCAACTCAGACATTTCGACCTTTCGTTCCTCCCTCACTTCGGCCGAGCTACGGAGGTCGCATCCAATACAGCATACGAGGGCTTGGCCATCCCGCTACAACGACTGGTTATATACACGTCACTCCACCTTTAAAACCTCTTCTCATCGTCATAGATGCTGTTGAAGAATGTCAGAAGCAGGAAGCAAAAGAATTTTTCCGGTTGCTGTTATTAGAAGCGTCAAAGGTTCCATTCCCACTGGAAATCTTTATCACTAGCCGCCCCGAATCTCATCCCTGCAGTATCTTCAACCACGCTGACACCCTTCACGACATCGAGGCGTTCATAGTCAAGAATGATATTCGCCTCTATCTCCAGGCATGCTTTGCGGAGATCCCTGGAAAACTAAACCTTCCGATAGGAAGGAGATGGGCGAGGCATTATGTGATAGAGGCACTGGTGGAGAGGTCAGGGACGTTGTTCATCGATGCCGCGACGTTCACACATTTTGTGGGCGACTCCGCGGTCAAGAACCTTCGACAACAGTTGAATCTACTCCTTCAGCACAGCGAGTCATCGTTCACTGGCGAAACCACACGATCGACAAGCTGTATTTCCAGATCCTTCGCAGAATCCGGTCCACATATCATCGAGCAATTACAGCTGGTGGTGAGGGCGATGGTGTCAGTTCGCGATTCAATCTCAGTAGCTGCAATGGAGCGACTGTCAGGTTTTTCTGTTGGAGATGGGTCTCATGTGTTGCATCACCTTCCTTTACTCAGTCATATCCATCCCTCGGTCACCTAACGAATGTCCACGCATCCACCACGCCTCATTTCGCGATTTCATCATCGATCCTTTGCGCCGCACGGAAACTGAGTTCTGTATCCAGAAAGGTATTCATGAAGCTCGACTGGCCATGAGATGCCTGGAGCTCACGATATTTAGAGTGGGGTCTAGAGCGTTGGGCAGTGGATTGGGATATGCCTCGTCCTGATGGGGATCTCATTATCGCAGGCATTATCTGGCAAAGATAAGGCAATCAACCTCGTTGACACCTCGCGTTGCTTGATGTGGTGGCTCGAGGCGATTCGTTCACGAATATCTACAGCTAGTCTAACAGAAGCAAGGTCGTGGACGGCGTGTGTTAACATCGCGATGCCTCTGGCAATGCTGTTGATGAACACTATCGGCACCTTCATGCCCCAACCACAGGCGTTATGCCAGGCCAGGGACTTCGCATCTACGACTGCTGGCTTCGCGTTCAGAGTAGGACACCCACGGAAAGCTGTTGAGGTAGGACACGGCGCGCCGAACTTAGTCACAGGACTTGGATATGCAAATATTCCGGCGAATCATTGGGTGAAGTTGTTCAAGATGAAACCTTTCACGAGATGAGACTTGTGTGACGTAGCATAGCGATTAAGGTGTACTAGTGGGACATGATGCTGGTGACAGTTCTGATCCTGGTTATAAAGTGTGCGAAGTCCAGTTCCCTTCTGTCGGTGGTCTCGTGAATCCCATTTTCAGTGTGAATTTGATCGTGACATGAGTCAAGCGGTCAGCCGATATAATAGTCGCTTCTGTATAAATATTATATCACGTAAACGTTGAAAGGGATACCAACGATACTAAGATCTGTGGGCGTAGGGGTATGGCCATGAATCGAAAGCCAGAAACCGAGGCCTTTGAATAACTTCGTAGAAAAGCGAACGAGGATCCCCTTAACTGACCCTTCTCACCAGCCTCCCAGCTCTACAAAAGCCTAATACCTCTGTTGTTCAGCAGCTCAGGGAACCCTTGAAAGGGGTTTCAGATGTCCCAGAAGGCATGGGCGGAGTCTGGAATTGAATGGTTGTACTGACAGCGCCCGGGCGATGTGACGGTTCTCCGGCGCCTTCCGAATTAGTCGTGTTGATATCATGTGCCTCAGACACAACCTCTTGGCTCAGCTAAAACGATTGACGGAAGGAAGGGGCATCAGCAAATTTGAACAACAAAAGGATACTTAATAGGAATATATTCACAAGAGAGAAGATCATCATCGGTGCGGTACTGAGAACCATTTGAAACACATAGTTGAGGAACACTGCAACCCCGGGCTTTTGAAGGAAACGGTCAGTAATGTGGCCGCAAAATTATTATGAATGTGAATGCAATTGACATATGGACTTCCAGGCGGAAGGATAGACATAACCCATACGAAGGACGCTACCGTGTATAAGCTCCCACTCTCGATAAGTCGAATTGTAACGGTTTGATACAAGCTTCGAGTCTGTCGAATTTGAACCTGCCGACCAACCCACCTGCCGAACTTCATGTCAGGATCTTCAACTCGTGACTAGTTGATTGTACGACCGTGACCTACCAGAGCCGTGCTATGACCAAGGGCGTACATATCGTATTAACCAAAAGGAGGCAGATAGCCGACAGGAATCCTGGTATTCCGTGACCATTGTGGACGGTCGTATTCAGCGAGTTCCCTGGACCGAACGTTGCGCAGAGGGCAATCCCAGAAGCTGAGAACCAAATATGTGAGCTCAAGATCCATGGGTTGGCTAGGGAGCGCGTACCGAGTTCGATGAGGAACAAGGCTGCAGGAAGAATGGCAACGCGCCAGTCTCGAGACCATACAATCCACAGCCTCCATATCAAGATGACTTCTGCATTCCAGATCTGCTTTCATGAAAATTCACGTTAATAGTTAATTTCCACAGTGACAACCCGCCATCACACGAGGAAATGGCGACTTGCACGCACAGCGACCACAAAGAACCAACTATGCACAGGAACCCCGCCTGTCAGAGATACGATCCATATCGATTGCCTCGAAAAGAAATCCATACTGACCCGTTCAAAGCGACTTTTAGGAGATACCCCTTGTCGGAGTATCCAGCTGTGTCGAGAGATGCGCTACCTTTGACAAATATGTCGTAGCCTTTGGCAACGGTTGTAACTAGCGGTGATCCATATATCAGCTCTCAAGAAACAGCCTCTAATGAACTTTTAAGCCGACCCACCAATTAGGCCCGTGGCGGTCACAAAAAGGCACAAAGTGACAGCCACAACGAATTTTCCTCCGGGCCGGTGTCTCCGCCTCCACAATGGCCAGATCGCAGACAAGAACATACTCAGAAACAATGCTTCGAGATTGAGTAGAGATAAAAACCCATGAGTTGTGAGAAATCTAGGAATGGGGAACGAAATTCCTCCTACCGTAGAGCCAAACGGACAGGAGAGGGCCAAAGAAATGGGCGGCATCAAATGGAATGTCTGCCATCTGTCACCTACTTGCAGGCTAAAGTGGCGCGAATACCTAGAGGATTCGAAGAGATCGTAGTAGCGAAATTGCGAAGAGGGGGGAAATCGGTGAAAGAAGCAAAAAGAGAATGAAAACGGCATTGGTGCTATGATTAACCTGTCCTGTTCATCCGACCACCCTGCAACCCTTACTTGGTGAAGCCAAGCCAGAGCAAAATGGGCGGTTACGTAGCTTCATTTTGAGATCGATACCTATGCATATCACCCATGTGGTCAAGGTGATGTGAAAACCTAGAATGACGAGATCCCAGATGGCGGGGGGAGGTGCTTGAATAGAAGCACGGAGCGGCGTCTTGACGGCCAACTCGGGTGCTATGATTACCCACAGCTTATCTTATTTGGCGGAGGTGCATGAGCAATGGGAATTAATGCCGTCCAACTGTGACCTATCCCAATTTCCCGTCCTCCGCAGTTGCATCTTGGATCGTGAATACGTCAGACGTTAATTGGCCGGGTATCCATTAGTCATCGAACGCCCGTGCTCCAGTCTCGATTAAGACAGATATGCTGAAGGAGAACTACTTTCAATGAGTGGCAGAGTTGAGGTCGAGCTGTTCGAAGCAGAGTTTGACAACAGTGGACATCGGCGTCGGAGGTAGTCGGCACATATGTGATCCTTCAGTATTGAACATTCGCAGAAACGTCTCCCGCTATTTTCTGAGCCTGGGAGTCGTTGCGCCGATCATATTTCAGGGCACCAGCATGGCTCCCGGGGGGCGAAGTACAATTCCCCACCATCCTACGGTATTGCCCTAACGAAGGAGTGACGCTAGGTTGATGATAACTGGTCCCGGAGGCTTCGATAAGTAAATATTCGACGAATCACTGGGTGAGGTTTTCGAGATGGAATCACGTTGTGACTTTCACAAGGTGTTGGATTCATACGGCGCAGAATAATAGTAGCTTTGTGTATTAATATTATATCACATAAGCATTGAAAGGAATGCCAACAATCGATAAATGCGTGGATATAGCAGTTGGCCATGAATCGAGAGTAAAAGATTAAGGCCTTTGAATAACTTTGTACAGAAAATGAATGAGAAAGCCGGGAATCCCTCTGATCGTCTTTCTCCGCTACCTTCTCAGCTGACCCGATAGCTACTCACCTCCTCTGCCGTTCAATAGATCAGGAGACCTCGAGAGGGGTTTTAGATGTCCCAGAAGGCAAAGGCGGAGTCCGGGATTCAATGGTCGTACTGACAGCACCTATGTAGTGTGACGGGCAGTTCTCTTCTCCAGTGCATTCTGATTTGGTAGGGTTGATATCGTGCGCCTCAGAGGCAACCTCTTGGCTGAGCTAACGTGATCGGCGGATTGAAAGGGGCGTCAGCCCATTTGAACAAAGGATGCCAGGTGAAAGTATGCTCACGTGAGAGAAGATCATCATCGGTGCAATTCCGGGAACAATTTGAAACACATAGGAGAGGAGAAGTGCAATCCCAGGCTTTGATGGAAACGGTCAGTGATGGCGGCAAAATTGTTGTGAATACAAACTTACGTATGCACTTCCCGGCGGAAGCATGAACATAACCCATAGGAGGGAAGTTACCGTGTATAAGCCTCCACTCTCGATGAGTCGGATTGTAACCGTTTGATACAAGCTTCGAGTCTGTCGAATTTGAGCCTGTCGACCAACCCACCTGCCGAACTTCATGTCAGGATCTTCAACTCGTGACTAGTTGATTGTACGACCGTGACCTACCAGAGCCGTGCTATGACCAAGGGCGTACATATCGTATTAACCAAAAGGAGGCAGATAGCCGACATGAC
>WSUE01000198.1:42912-60055 GCA_019633535.1 Tulasnella sp. JGI-2019a
GACCGTGACCTACCAGAGCCGTGCTATGACCAAGGGCGTACATATCGTATTAACCAAAAGGAGGCAGATAGCCGACATGAACCCTGCCATTCCGTGACCATTGTCGTCAGTCGTACCCAGCGCGTCTCCAGGACCTATTGTCGCGCAAAGGGCAGTCCCAGAAGCTGAGAATCAAACACGTGAGCCTAAATTCCGTGATTTGATCAAGGGGTGCGTACCGAATTCGACGAGGAACAAGGCAGCGGGAAGAATGGCAACGCGCCAATTTCGAGACCATACAATCCACAGTCTCCATATCAGAATAACTTCTGTATTCCAGATCTGTTCAGAAAGCCACGTTAACGTTCAGTTGCTACAGAAACATTCGTGGATCGCATGAGGAAATGGCGACCGCACACACAGCGAACGCGAAGAACCAACTATGAACAGAAAATCCCGCTGGTTAGAGATACAATCCATATTGAATGCATTCAATCAGAGATTAAATATTGACCTATTCAAAGTAACTTTCAGCAGATACTCCTTTTCGGAGTATCTGGCCGTGCCGGGAGTTGCGCGATCTTTGACAAATCCGTCGTAGCCTTTGGCAATGTTTATAACTAGCGGAGATCCTATATATCAGCTCTCAAAAGAAAAATCCGTAATAAAATTCAGGACCCACCAATCATGCCTGTGGCTGTCACAAAAAGGCACAACATGACAGCCACAACGAATTTTCCGCCGGACCGGTGCCTTCGCTCCCATATTGGCCAGATCGAAGACGAGAACATCCTCAGAAACGACGCTAATGATCGAGTGAGCTGCGAGAAATTTAGATATGGGACTGCATTCGCCCCCACCGTAAAGCCAAACAGACAGAAGAAGGCCAAAGAAATTGGCGGCATCGAGTGGAATATCTGCCATACGTCGCCCAGGTGAACAAGGTGGCGCGAAAACCTGGAGATGAGATATTAATGGCGAGATCGCAAAGAAGGGGAAATTGTGAAAGAGGGAGGAAGAGAAGGGTATATGTATGAAATGTCAAAAACGGTATGGTCGGCCACTGTTCAGCGCACCGCCCTGAAGCCCTAAGTTAGTGGGAAGCCGATCTACGAAATGAATGACATCAAACCGCGTCCCAATGCACTCCCACAACGCGTTCATTATGAGAGTAATTGACACATGGCCTCCATGATGCGATATGGATGGCGCGACTTTGAGGCACCCAACCTGGGTTAACCGATCACGGGTCAGGGACTTCAGGGCACAAAAACGCGTGATGTTGGAAACGATTTGTCACGTTCGCAGCTCCACGAATTCGCAAAACGCTAATTCGTCGAGTACTGTTATTGGATGCTCGGACCTTGAGGTGCACCGGAGTTTTTTACGACAGATATACTGAAGGAGAACCGTGTTCGATAACTGGCAGAGCTATGGAATTCGCCCAAGGTAGTTGGGTTATAACATAATGCGCGGAAATGGACAACGATGGCTGCATTAGTTGGCTCGGCTGTTGAAAGAAGGTCAACGATGGTGGTGGCCGGAATGGCAAGCAGAGTAGCACGGGTTATAGACGATGTCCTTCAAAGTGGTCAACATTTTAACGCGCCTGATATTATCGATCGGAAGCGTTTGATCTCGACTGTAGTAGCTGGGGTCGACGCTTTCAGCACATCAGCTAATGTCGCACTCCTCCATAGCAGAAGCTCGGCATACGAACACTACGACGGCAAAGCTTGTGTAGTAAGATTTCCTCCCCGAGGCAGGCATGCAATGTGTCTCTAGTCATGACTACAATGGATGCTATACGTTATGAGGAATTGCTTGTAGCACGGTGATTTATACGCCAAACCAAACGTTTAAGTAGGACATCGCTGTGAATAGGTAAATATTCATGGTCAACCACCGTGATTCTTGAAATCACTTTACCCTCGACAATCTAGAATTTAAAATGTAAGCTACCGACGCCATGCAATAGGACCCTAACGATACCAACAGAGCATGCAGTCGAGCAAATCCCTGCCACAGGACCAACTATCGCAGAGCGATTTCTTCTAGGTATTACCACTGCCAATTCCAAGCTCAAAAATCCCCCAACACCCGAAACACCAGAAAGGCTAATGGCATGGGAGTTTGGCCTCCGAATTTTGTCCAATGCCTTTCGTTACGTCAAGCCTGATAGCATCGATAGTCAAGAACTCACGACCCATGGATCCCCTTAACCGCCGCCGCATTCCGATCCAACTCTATGAATGGCCATATTAGCGCTCATATTAGCGCTATGTGTGATCGGTGTCTAGCATTTCTACATCAGGGTTGCATGGTGATCCTGCATCACGCGGCGACGGTTGACGCCGGGAGTCCATCATGCCACCCAACCGCGTGTTATCATCACGGCACTCTATCTTTTCTCATCTTTCGCAACTGCTACTATCAAGATATCTTTTCCGAGCGTTTACAGACCTTGTATCGCCTTGGTCGAGTGGCGACACCTGGCCGATATTTCGCTGGACGCCGCCAACTTCTTCGGCCTTCTCTTATCTGTTTGGCTTTATGGTAGGGGCAGTGCAGTTTCCGGTCCCGGATTATCACAGCCCATGTATAACCGTCTCCACTCTATCATCAGCGTTGTTTCTAAGAATGTTCTCGTCTTCGATCCGGCCGTTGTGGAAGCGAAGACACCGATCTAGAGGAAAGTTTGTGGTGGCCGTCATTGTGTGTCTCTTCGTAACCGCCACAAGTCACATAGGTCTGCCGGCTTCTCATGCCTTACTGTCTTATTGCCATGAACTAACACAGGCATGGCTCTCAGTAATAAGCGTGCCAAAGGCTATGATAGATTCGTTGCTTATCGCACCTTTCCCGATGTGGTGGCATACTCCGAAAAACATTATCTGCTAAAGGTCGCCATAGACAAGTTAAGAGATCCTTTGTTAGGATAATTCTGGGTTCATTGACTCCTCATCTTTTGTTCACAGCTGGTTCTTCATGTTCGCTGTACGTACATCCACCGGTCCCTCAGATTATCGTGTGCCCCGCTAATATCCAACCATTACCCCGCTTGTTGAACAGATCTGGAATGTAGAAATTATACTTATATGGAGACTGTGGATTGTGTGGTCTCGGGACTAGCGCGTTGCCCTTCCTCCTATTGCCTTATTCATCATTGAATTTGGTACGGGTTCCAACTTGCCCAATTTTACCTGACTTAATAACCAAATCCCTTAGTTTCTGGGATTGTGCTCTGTGTCCAGATAGGACCCCGCGAAGCATTCGACAATTCCCATCACAATGGTCACAGCATGGAAGAGATTATATCATCCGTCTGCTTACTGTTGGTCAACGTGATGTGTACACCCTTGGTCATCGGAAAACTCTGGTGAGCAATAGCTGTATCATGAACTAGTCGCAGAAGAGCATCCTGACGGCGAACCTCATCAGGTGGGCTGGTCGACGTGCTCAGATAAGACAGACTCGAAGCCTGTATCAAACTATTACATTTCGACTCGTCGAGAGTGGGAGCTTATACACGGTGACTTCCCTCTTATGGGTCATATTCACCCTCCCGTCAGGAAGCGCATACGTGAGCGGCTGCGGATAGCTGGTTGTCGCTTTGGCACTGACTGTTTCCCTCAAAGCCCGGGATTTCGGTCGTTATCAACTACCTGTTTCAAATGATCATCATGGTTGCTCCGATGACGATCTTCGAGCATGTGAGCGTACCTTCAGGCATCTCTCTATCTTACAATAAACTTATCTACTAACAACTTTTTCCATGTCCCAATCATTATAGCTGAGCCGAAAGATCGCGCCTGAGGTCCATGATATAAATATCTCGAAACCACAAAATGGAGGAGATACAACTCAGCCAGTTAGTGATGCTATAAGTACAACCATTGCGTTTCGGCCCCAGTCCTCGGCTCCTGAGCCATAATACGGTCTGTTCGCGAGCATATAACTCATCCAACACAACGAAACGAAAAAGAATTAGGACTTGCGTTGGGTAAGAGTTGAAGGAGATAAGGAGCATATGTCGGTGCGTCGGGAACATTCAGCCCGAAGGGCAGAAGGCATGCCAGAAGTGCGAGATCGTTCCAAACGTTGACCTCCATCGCTGTCATTATACACCTGTACTTCGGTTTTATAACCGGAAGATTCCTTGACGTGTTGGATTGTAGAATGCATGTAGAGTTATGCTCATGTGCAAACCTAAGTAAAGTTCTGACCGACCGTCACCATTTCCAACGCACCCTGCTCCTGTTGGCTTTATAGGTTGGGTGCACAACGGCTTCACTCATTTAGGATGGCATATTAATGACATCAACTGTGCCCTGTCCTAATTCTATCCTCATCCCCCGAAGCACGTCCATCTCGAGAGCAATAACACCCTTGCCTTGACTTTGGATAGTCTATAATTTAGTGGCATAACTTCGACACGCCCTGCATGGATTAACAGATCATGCTAAACATGAGACGTCAGGGACAACGGGGAAGCTAGAAACGACATATCGCTTTGGTGGCGAGTTGGTGCGTATAGCTGTCGTGTCGTGGTGAATGGTGAATGGTTGCTTGAACGCTTCAAACGTTAATTCGCCGGGTATGATATCCGACCAATGTCGCACTCCTCCATTGTGCAGGATCCGAGCGAGCGCGGTATACCAACGCTACGACAGCAAACCCACGCCGCAGAAATATTTCCTTCATGAGGAGGCAAGGGTACGATGTGTTTCTAGTGTGAATGAATGGGATGCACGATCGACGACCATGGTGATTTGTACGCCAGACCAAACGTTCGAGTACACATGGCTAGTCCGGCAAAGCTCCGCTCCAAAAACCATTACATCCTTCAGAGAGTATAAAACGGTTTCCCCCAGCACCGCCATTGCCGAAAAGAAGCTCGAAAATCTGAATCACCGGAAAGGTCAAGGGCATGGAAGTTTGGTCCCCCAAATTTTATGATTCGGGGTCCTTACGTAATACATTTTATTTAATGATTCGCCCGCCTTGAATTCATGAACATGCGTCAAGCTTGAGTCAAGAACTCGCGACCCATGAATCCTCTTAACCGCCGCTGCATTCGAATTCGGCTCTATGGACGATCAGGTCCCAATTGTTAGCCATGCTTCCGCTACATGTGGTCGGTGTATAACAGTTTCTATATCAGGGTTACAGGGCGATCCTGCATCACACGGCGACGGTTGACACCGAGAGTCATCATGCCGCTGACCGCGTGTTACCATCAAGGTGCTCCATCATTTGCACCTCCCATCATTTCTCTTCCTTCGCAATTTTTCTACTATCAAGATATCCTTTCCGAGGGTTTGCAGACCTTGCATCGCGTTGGTTGAGTGGCAATACATGGCCGATATCTCACTGGACGCCGCTAACTTCTTCGGCCTTCTCCTATCCGTTTGGCTCTATGGTAGGGGCAGTGCGGTCTCAGATTATAGGAACTCATGAGAAACTGTCTCTTCTTGACATCAGCGTTGTTTTTGAGGATGTTCTCGTCTTCAATCTGGCCATTGTGGAAACAGAGACACCGAATTGGAGGAAAATTCGTGGTGGCTATCACTTTATGTCTTTTCGTCACGGCCACAAGCCATATAGGTTCGCCGGCCTACGATGTATTACTACCCCATCTTTCTGACATAATTTCTTAGTAATAAACATTGTTGAAGGCTATGACAGATTCGTCACGTATCGCGCCTCCCCTGCCGTGGTGGGATACTCTGAAAAGGGGTATTTGCTAGAAGCCACCATAAACGGGTTAGGAGAGGTCCTTTATCAGGGCGATCCTAGATTTGGATCTTGTCACTGACTCTTGACTCCCGTTCACAGTTGGTTCTTTATCTTCGCGGTGTGTACAAGCACTATTCCTCATATGATTGCGTGTGCCACTGATTTCCAACACTACCCCTGGTTGTTGAACAGATCTGGAATGTCGAGGTTATTCTTATATGGAGGCTGTGGGTTGTGTGGTCTCGGGATTGGCGTGTTGCCCTTCTTCCTGCTGTCTTATTCATCATTGAATTTGGTACGTGTTCCAATCCGCCTCAGATCCCAGACTGAATCATTCAACCCCCAGTTGCTGGGACGGTGCTCTGTGCCCAGATGGGCCCTGGCGAAGTATTTGATAATTCCCATCGCAAGAGTCACAGCATGGAAGAGATTATTGCAGGTGTCTGCTTACTCTCAGTCAATGTGATATGCACACCCCTGGTCATCGCGCGGCTATGGTGAGCAATGGCCGTATTATGGAATGAGTGTCCTGACGCGAGCCTTACTAGGTGGATTGGTCGACGCGCCCAGATACGACACACTCGAAACCTGTATCAAACCGTTACAATTCGACTCGTTGAGAGTGGGAGCTTATACACGGTGACCTCCTTCGTATGGGTTATATCTTACCTTCGACCTGGCAGCGCATATGTGAGTTGTGCTAGCAGCTGTTTGTAGCCACAGCGTTGAATGTTGCCTCAAAGCCCGGGGTGTCGATTTTCGTCACCTACGTGTTTCAAGCGACTATCACGATTGCACCAATGATGATCTTCCAGCATGTGGGTGTACCTTCAGGCAACTCTCTATCTATCTTCTAAGTCTGCTGACAACTTCTACGTTTCGCCAATCTTATAGCTGGGCCGGAAGATTGAGCCTGAGGCTCTTGATATCAATATCTTGAAACCACAACGTGGAAAAGATACAACCCAGCCAAATCAGTCACTTGGCGATGCCATCAGTACAACTATCGCCTTCCGATCGCCGTCCTTGGCCACTGAGAACTAATAGGACCTCACAAGCGTATGACACCCCCTCTCCCCGGGGGGAAACCAAATGAGAGAGATTTCAGCCACCCGTCGATAGAAGCTGAGGGGGATGAGGAACATGTGTCGGTGCAAGGGAAAACAAGACGTGTTCGGAAGTCCGAGATCTATCCAGACGCTAGCCTCCACCACCGCCACCCTCCTCTTTAGCAGGAAGGCCCACACCCTACATAGGTTAATAGATCTGGTCAAACACGGGATATCGGGAGCATCAGGGAAGCTGGAAACGAGCTTTCGCTTTGGTGGCGAGTTGATGCTCACGGTCACCACGTCTTGAACTCGTGGTTTGGTGAATGCCTCAAACTTTGGTTCGCTGGGTACTGTATCCGATAGTTATTGAATGCTTGGATCTGGACACGCATCGCAGTCTCGATTGATTTTTCAAAGACAAACATGCTCAAGGAGAACCGCGTGGCAGAATCATAGCATGTGATCAAGGGAAGTCGGGGCCATAACGCAATGCGCGGCGACGTTCAAATGTTACAGACCATATCACTCAAAAGTAATATGACGCGGTTAAAGTTTAATACGCTCAGCACGACAAACGGAAGCGCTCTCCGATGTCCTCTGAAGGACTTGACACCCATCCTATATCTATACCAGGGAAGTATAGGTTGGGATAGAGCTCTTTGCCATGCGATCCAAAGCGATGCGATCCCAACTAGGGTGCCGTCCTCAAAGTGCAAGGACTGAGACGACCGCATGATCCATGCAACGCTGGGGATATCTATCGCCTAGAGCCCAAGAAGTCTAGAAAGAGCAATTATTAGATATCCGAAGTCTGGACGAGCAGGTTTGATTGTACCAACATGCACAATCTGAGGGCGTTTAGTAAGAGCTGGGGTATTTTGGCGAATACCTCTAGAATGTTCTTGGCAAGTAAACTTCGTACATTGAAAATAAGCTCCATCATGGTCGGTGTCTAAACGTTCTACAAGGGCGACCCTGCATCACGCGGCGACAGTTAGCACTGTCTCATGCCGCTGGCCACGTGGTGCGTCTAAGCACATCTTTTGCACATTCCTGCTTTCACAGTTTTGCTGTTATTGAGATATCTTTTTCGAGCGTTTGCACACCTCCCATTGCCTTCGTCGAGTGGCAACATATGGCCGATATTTCACTGGGCGCCGCCAACTTCTTCGGCCTTCTCCTATCCTTTTGGCTGTACGGTAAGGGCAGTGCAACCCTCGTTCTTGGATTATCGCAACTCATGAGAAACCGTCATTGTTTAATCACTAGCGTTGTTTTTGAAGATGTTCTTGACCTCGATCTGGCCACTATGGACACGGAGACATCGGCCCGGTGGAAAGTTCGTTGTGGCCGTGGCTTTGTGCCTTTTCGTGACCGCCACAAGCCATATAGGTTCGCCAGCCTACGATGTGTCACACTCTTATCTCCCTAACATGGCTACCAGTAATAAGCATTGCCAAAGGCTATGACAAATTTGTCAAGTATCGCGAATTCCCCGACGCGGTGGCATACTCTGAGAAGGAGTATTTGCTAAAGGTCACTATAAACGGGTCAGGAGAGATCCTTCATCAGCGTAAACCTGTATTCAGATTTATCGCTGACTCTTGATTCCTGTTCACAGCTGGATCTTTATCTTCATGGTATGTATACGCACTATTTATCGCATGTTCCACTAATTTCTAAACATTATCGCCGCTTGTTGAACAGATCTGGAATGTAGAGGTTATTCTTATATGGAGACTGTGGGTTGTATGGTCTGGGGACTGGCGCGTTGCTTTGCCTCCTATCGCCCTATTCATCATTGAATTTGGTACGCATTCCAACCCCTTCCAGATACCAGACTCAAACAGTTCAATCTTTAGTTTCTGGAGTGATTCCCTGTGCCCGGATAGGCCCCGGTGAAGCATTTAACAGCCACGGCACGGAAGAGATTATGGCATCTGTCTGCCTACTGCTGGTTAATCTGATATGCACACCCTTGGTTATTGCGCGGCTTTGGTGAGCAACACTGTAGCTGTGTTGTGAAATGAATGCCCTGACACGAACCTCGCCAGGTGGATTGGTCGACGTGCTCAGATAGAACAGACTCGAAGCTTGTATCAAACCGTAATATTTCGACTCGTTGAGAGTGGGAGCTTATACACAGTGACTTCCTTCTTGTGGGTTATATTTCACCTTCTGCCCGGAAGCGCATACGTGAGTTGCATGGACAACTGTTTGTAGTCACAACAATGACTATTGTCCCGAAGCCCGGGATTTCGGTCCTCATCAGCTATGTGTTTCAAATGATGATCGTGGTTGCACCGATGATGATCTTCCAGCATGTGGGCGTACTTTCAGGCAATCGTCTATCTTGCAGTCCTACTAACAACCTCACGTTTTGCAATCATTATAGCTGAGCCGAAAGATTGCACCTGAGGTCCTTAATATTAATACCTCGAAACCGCAGGGTGGTGAAGATACAACCTAGCTAAACCAGTTGTTTGGTGGTGCTATCAGTACTACTATTACATTCTGCTCCCATCACTGGATGCTGAGTCATAATACGTCACTGGCACGAGAATTCCCGGTCATTTCTGTCCCCTACGTGACTACGTGATACGTTCCGGCGAGGACAGAACATAAGGCTCCGACCTACCTTGCCAAGCTCCGGTTTATAAGCGCCGCCCGTCCATCGTATCTTCCCATCTCTCTAGGAGTTACTTACTCTCTATCATAATGCTCCTGATGCACTTCATTATTCAAATTCAACATTAGAGTAACCTGTTTCTTTATTAGTCGGACAGGTCGGCGACAGAAAATATTTTCCCGAAGCTTGGCTTTGCTGTGAACGGTCAGTCTATGACTCTGTACGATTCTTATTAGCCCCGGATTGGATTATATCTGACTAATGGGACGCGCCCAAGACATCTGCATCTGATCCGTGTTCAATCCGCAATCCACGGTTTCCCCTCCGGATTATCATATGAATTAGCCAAGCTCGAAAGGTCCCATGAAATATATTAAGTATATACACACCAGTTCAAAGACTTCTCGAGCTACCATGGATGTGCAAAGTCAATGGTTGTAGGTTGCGCGTTGCGCCAACGAAATGACGTCACGACCAACTCGACACGCCGTTCACTTGGAAATTCAAAAGTTAGAGGGCGTAGACTCGCGAGAAAGTCTGAAGCAATTGGTCTCATTTGAGGCCCGAAATCGGCCAGGACCTCCGCGGTAACGTACCGTCAATCCGCACAATCCGCGATTCCAATCCATGGCTCAACCGGCACAATCCGAACCCTGTGGAGCCCTAGGTTAATATTACTCTAGCGATGGCTTTTGGGAATCCCGCGAAACTCCTTCATAGTGATACCCCTACCATCCTTCAGACAAGATCTTGTTACGACTGCATGTTGACCCATTCAAGGGACACGATGATACGAAGAACTCGGTAGCGGGAACCTTCAAGAGCCACTTGACCTATGCATCCGAATGAGGTCACTATTATCTAATCAAATTTGTTGTGTTGTAAAGAGCTATTGATTCGTCGCGCTTCACCCTTGTCGTGAGATTGGGCCCACTGACGAGCCTGCGGGGGCTTTTATCGAAGCAGGATCTGCATATACGCTTAAATATCGGTGATGTGCTGATTATAAGATTAGACGCCGCCATGATGTTGCTCCATTTCATCCCATTCCCGTCCCATATTCCCTCTTTTCGTTCTCGCTACTAGAGTCTTTTTCTTGAACCTTCTTCAGAAGGCGTCTTTACTTCAGTTGGGGAGGTTGAATATGGCTGACATGCCGCTTTATGCCGCCAATTATTTCGGTCTCCTCTTGTCAGTTTGGATCTACGGTAAGCGAGCGGGACAGTATCGATTCGTGGTTCACTCAATACTGGTGTCCCTTCGCCAGCCGTGTTTCTGAACATGTTCTTATCTTCAATCCGGCCGCTGTGGAATCGAAGGCTTTGTCCGGGAGGCGGGTTCGTCTTAGGGGCCATGTGCTATCTTTTCATATCAGCCACAGCGAATATCGGTAAATCAATCTACGGTTATAGACCCACCATCCTTGGCTGATATCAACGTCTTAGCGATAAACATCGCGACGGGGTATGATACGTTCAGCATGGCGCCTAATAATGCAGGACCCAGCAATGAGTATTCGTTGAAGACAATCTTAAGCGGGTCAGTAGTCACACTTTATCTAGACATTGATGTGTTCAAGATGTGTAGTTGACTGATCTTATTGATCGGCAATTATAGCTGGTTTTGTATGCTCAGGGTGAGTGCATACGCCGTTTTCTCTTGCCGTCGCTCATTATCCCATTCCCCACAAGATCTGGACTGCAGAATCGACCCTAATCTGGAGGCTATGGGCCGTTTGGTCCCGGAGCTGGCGCATCGTTGCGTTTCCTATCGCTTTGCTGTGTATTGAAATCGGTATACACACTCTAGCCGAATCAGGTACTCCCAACTGAATCTCCTTACTTCCTAGGTTCGTTTCTAGTCCTCTGCGGCAGGACTGGGCTGCACCAAGCGTTGGAATATCCACATCAAAATCACTATGAGATAGAAGAAATAATATCTTCTGTCTCCTTCTTGCTGATCAACCTGATATGCTCGCCATTGGTCATTGTACGACTTTGATAGGTTTTGACTGCGCGATGGATGAGTCTATTGAATGAATGACCTTTATAAACCTCAACAGGTGGGTCGGTCGCCGGGTCCAGACGAATCAGACTCGGAGCTTGTATCGAACCGTCACGTATTGAATTATCGAGAGCGGAAACCTATACACGGCTATTTCCTTTCTGTGGATAATATTTATTCTTCCGTCTGGATACCCATACGTAAGTTGATTTGATTAATATCAGGGTTACGCGACCGCACTGCTCATTCTTGCTTTCAAGCTCGGTATCGCAATATTCGTCAACTATGTTTGTCAAATGATGGTCGTGCTCGCCCCAATGATGATGTTCGCGCATGTAAGTATCTTGACGATATGTTCCTGCTGTCTTCCGGTTCCACTAATGACCTCCTCTTTGGTGGACGTTATAGCTCAGCAAGCGGGTTGTCTTACAGATGCAAGAAATCGATATCGTCGGCGCGGAACGCCCTACAAACAAAGACTCGCCGCATCAGGCTTTCAGTACTGGCGCCGTCAGCACAACCATTGCGTTCCAGTCCCCGTTGTCGTTGTCTGAAGCAAGCAAATATACGCTCCATAGTTCCCCGGGCCAATAAAAATACGGGAAGGATGATGAGAGGCCATCAACTCAGTGCAAACAAGCGATATAGCCAGTGAGGGAGCTTCTCAGTTTTTTGTCTATTTACTCAACAACTTAAATCACAATTCGTAGTTCAACTTGTATATGTCCCAAATTCCTTCCATCTCTTTGAGGCTCCTGTCGTTTACCGATATATATATATATAGTTTGTGCTGAAAGACTAAAGGACCGGCGAACTTAGGGAAAAGTAGAAGGTTTGGCATCATGATTTGCCCTCGGCTACCGAAGTAATTGAAGGCATGAAGAGTCGTTACTGGGGGACAGATTCTCGGTCCTATATATTTCTCAGCAATTTATATCATAATTCATAGTCACAATTGAATCTTACGGTCTAGTCTCTACGCCATCGGTTACCCTGGATATACTTTGTACTTGCAAGTAACTTACTCGGCTTGTGCGACCGAAAGGGCTGTAATGTCCCTCACTCGGGGATGCGGAGGGAGACGCCGGGTTAGCGAGCCCGGGAGGGCAACGGTGGAGAGTCGACTTCTTTCCAATCCGTGGCGGTGCGAGTACCCGAAGAGTGGTGTCAGTGAATACGAAAGAGCGATTGGGGGTTTATTGTGCTGTCATTTCAGGTTATGGATGTTTTGTAGTGGTGGAAGGGGTACCAGATTAGTAGGGAGCAGCTCGATAATCAAGGCGTTTGTCCATTTCACCGCCATGTGAATGAAACCCTGATCCGCGGTGGGAGAGTGTGAATCAGAGCCCAGTCCCCATTAGTCAGAGGTTGCGAGAATCGCACGTGGTATTGAAAGTAGAGCTGTCCGTTAGAGTTCACTTCTCCGTTTTGAACAATAGTAGCTGAGGATAAAATGAAATGTCGCACGGCTCCGTAGGAAGATCTGCTGGGGAAATATTTCCTTCATGAGGCAATGATACAATGTGTTCCTAGTCCTGAATAAAAGGAATATAATGGTGAGCATGATCGACGCCATAGTGATTTGTACGCCGGACCGAACGTTCTAGTATGAATCGCTAGTTCCGCCCAAAAACCTCGGACTTATCGCAGCCCTGACAGAGTATAGAGCGATTCCCTCCAGCGCCACCATTGTAAAATACCATAAGATTCCAACTGTTAGCCGTGCCTCCGCCACGTAAGTACAGTAGGCGTCTAACCGTTTCTACATCAGGGTTGCAGGACAATTCTACACCATACGGCAACGGTCGACACCGAGAGTAAATGATATTCAGGTTCACCACCCAAGTGGGCGGTGTTCATTGACTGATCTAAAACGTTACCGTCACGGCACTCCAACTTTTGCGCGTCCCATCCTTTCTCCTACTTTGCAATTTTGCCTCTATCAAGATATCTTTTCCGAGTGTTTGCGGACCTTGCCTCGCCTCGGTCAAGTAGCAACGCATGGCTGATATTTCGCTGGAAGCTGCCAACTTCTTTGGACTTCTCCTACCGTTTGGCTTTATGGTAGGGGCAGTGCAGTCGTCGCTCCCGGATTATCGCAACTCATGAAAAACCACCTATGCTTAATCATTAGCGCTGTTTCTGTGGATGTTCTTGACCTCGATCTGGCCATTGTGGAACCAGAGACATCGACCTGGAGGAAAATTCGTCGTGGCCGCCACCTTGTGTCTTTTTGTGACTGCCACAAGCCATATAGGTTCGTGGGCCAACGATATCTTACTATCTCATCTTCCTGACATGACCTTCAGTAACAAGCGTTGCCAAAGGCTACAACATATTTATCGTGTATCGCGCGGTGGGGTACTCCGAAACGAAGTATTTGTTGGGAGCCACCATAGACGGGTTAGGAGAGGTCCTTTATCAGGGTGATTCTAGGTTGGGATCTTGTCACTGACCTTTGATTCCTGTTCACAGTTGGGTCTTTATCTTCGCAGTGTGTACCTGAACTATGGCTCGCGTGATTGCGGGTGTCGTTGATTTCTAACCATTACCGTCACTTGTTGAACAGATCTGGAATGCAGAGGCTATTCTTATATGGAGACTGTGGACTGTATGGTCTCGGGATTGGCGCGTGGCCCTTCCTCCTATTGTCCTATTCGTCATTGAATTCGGTATGTGTTCCAACGGGCCCCAGATTGCAGACTGAATAATTCGACCCTCAGTTTCCGGGACTGTGATCTGTGTCCAGTTAGGTTCTAGCGCAGTATTTGTTAATCCCCGCCAGAATGGTCACAGCATGGAAGAGATTGTAGCCTCCGTCTCCCTACTCTCGGTCAATGTAATATGCACACCCTTGGTCATCGCACGACTTTGGTGAGCAATGACTATATTACGGAATGAGCGCCCTGATGCGAACCTCACCAGGTGGGTTGGTCAACGCGCTGAGATAGAACAAACTCGAAACCTGTATCAAACCGTTATATTTCGACTCATTGAGAGTGGGAGCTTGCACACGGTGACTTCTCTCCTATGGGTCATATTTCACCTTCCTTCCGGATGCGCATATGTGAGTCACGCTAGCACCCGCGCGCAGCCATAGCGTTAACTATTGCCTCAAAGCCCGGGATGTCGGTCTTCGTCACCTATGTGTTTCAAATGATGGTCGTAGTTGCGCCGATGATGATCTTTGAGCATGTGAGCGTACTTTCAGACATCTCCGTCTATCTTCCAGGTCTACTGATAGCTCTTCTGTTCGCCGAACATACTAGCTGGGCCGAAAGATTGCAGTTGAGGTCCTTGCCCTTAATATTTCGAAATCACGAAGCGGAAAAGACACAACCTAGCCGGATCGACCACCTGGCGATGCTATCATTACAACAATTGCATTCCTACCTCCGACCAAGGGCAATGAGCCATAATAAGTCACTACCACGAGAATGCTTGTTTATTCTTTTTCCCTATATAAGTACATGATATGTTCTGGCGGGGGTAGGACGCCGCTTGCCAAACTCCTTCCGGTTCTTCTTGTCTCTAGACTTTTCCCGCTGTCGGGCTAAGTGGCGTATAGCGTTTATTATTCAAATTCGACATTGGATGAGTGTGCTTCTTTATTAGTAAGAGAGATCGGCGCTAGAAATTTATTCTTCCCGAAGCTTGGTTTGCTGTGGGTGATCCCTTCTACTGAGTTGACAACAAGAAGTCATTAAGCTTGTACTCTAGTGTTTTCCGCTGAGGGATGGAATTAACCAATGTCAGTCAGATGGGGAATCATCGCCCTTGCTCAGGCAAGGATCCGATGGAAGGAGGTAGGCGCAGTCATAGCGGAAGCTTTTAAGAGCTTGCTGACCTAATCCTTGTGCATTTGAATGAGGCCACAGCTTCCTGTGGACTACAAAAACCAACTCAGCCTTCATCGCATCAGAGTCAACAATATGACTCTGATCATTGTCGCCCATCGATTTTAGGCTGTCACGTCCGCTGACAAAATCTTCGTTCTCGCTTCCGGTGGGATCGTAAGGTTTGGTGGCCCTACCGCTCTTTTAAAAAAGAGGGCAGATCTAAGCCCCTCGCGGATGGGGGGCATGGTGAAAGGACTGAATTAGAAACTCACGGGTTCGTTGCAAAAACGGATGCATCCAAACTGAAGTTCAATCAAATTGTTGCGTCGTAAAAAGTTATTGATTCGTCGCGTTTGACTCCCCATGTACAGATGGACTAAAGGGAGCTTTTGTTATTATCACGCAGAATTTGTATCTGCTATATAGCCCATCTCAAAGCGCTGGCTTTTGTTCTGAAGAACTAGGGGTGTGGTATATTTACACTTGTGAAACTACGGCGATATTTTATTGGGTGATTTTCCCCATCAACTCCCGTGTATTGTGCATATCATTAGAGTTCAGCGGACTCTACAGGTAGTCGGAGTGATCACATTTGGAATTGAAAATGAAACCCTCGCTTGATCGTCAGGGACTTCTGTTTGTTCGTTTTTCTGGTTGATCCATATATGGATTCTACTTGTTACTGGCATGGCCTTTCAAAATTCCCTAGTATCATGTAGAGGTGGCCGTAGTCCCTTGCACGGTCTGAACGCGGAAGGAATGTGCATGTGAATGTGCATGTGAAAAGTAGGGAAAATCGATATCAATATCGAACATCGATGTTTGCGATCGTCGGCTCATCTCGATCGTGATCGTCCGTGATTGATCGGCATACTTGAGCAACGACGGTCACAGAATTGAGCACCATTATGGGTATTCAACCATGGCTAAGCGGCCGGTATGACCTTCTATCTTGCAATGTATACGTCAATCGATTCTGGTCACATCCAAGTGTAAGCAAGTGGTGGCCGCTTGAATACCGGCGACGTGCGAATAGACAGCACACCGTTTCATTTCACTTCATTTCCGCCATCCCAAAACTCCTCTTTTCGTTTGCATTTTCGCTACTAGGGTCTTTCTTGAACCTTCTCCTGAAACGTCTTCACTTCGGTCAGCTATGGCCGGCATGCCGCTTGGTGCTGCCAATTACTTTGGTCTCATTGTGTCAGTTTGGATCTACGGTAAGCGAGCAGGACAGTATCGATTCGTGGCTCACTCAATACTGATGTCCCTTCGCCAGCGGTGTTTTTGAATATGTTTTTATCTTCAATCCGACCGCTGTGGAATCGAAGGCTTCATCCAGGAGGCAAATTCGTTTTAGGGGCCATGTGCTGTCTTTTCATATCAGCCACAGCGAACATCGGTGAGTCGATCTACGGTTATGGACCCGCCATCCTTGGCTCATATCAGCGTCTTAGCGATAAACATCGCGACGGGGTATGATACGTTCCGAAGGGCGCCTAATAATGTGGAATCCGGTAATCAGTATTCGTTGAAGACGATCTCAAGCGTGTCAGTAGACACACTTTATCTGAACAATGATATTTTTAAGATGTGTAGCTGACTGATCTTACTGATCGGCAATTATAGCTGGTTTTGTATGCTCGGGGTGAGTGCATACGCTGTTTTCTCTTGCCGTCGCTCATTATCCTATTCCTCACAAGATCTGGACCGCAGAATCGACCCTAATCTGGAGGCTATGGGCCGTTTGGTCCCGGAGCTGGCGCGTCGTTGCGTTTCCTATCGCTTTGCTATGTATTGAAATCGATATACACACTCCAGCCGAATCAGGTACTCCCAACTGAATCTCCTTACTTCCTAGGTTCGTTTCTAGTCCTCTGCGGCAGGACTGGGCTGCACCA
>WSUE01000198.1:60153-71216 GCA_019633535.1 Tulasnella sp. JGI-2019a
CGAATCAGGTACTCCCAACTGAATCTCCTTACTTCCTAGGTTCGTTTCTAGTCCTCTGCGGCAGGACTGGGCTGCACCAGGCGTTGAAATATCCTCATCAAGATCACTACGAGATAGAAGAAGTAATATCCTCCGTCTCCTTGCTGATCAATTTGATATGCTCGCCCCTGGTCATTGTACAACTTTGGTAGGTTTTGACTGCATCATGAATGAGTCTATTGAATGAATAACCTTATACAAACCTCAATAGGTGGGTTGGTCGCCGGGTCTAGACGAATCA
Source organism: Tulasnella sp. JGI-2019a (assembly GCA_019633535.1). NCBI lineage: Eukaryota > Fungi > Basidiomycota > Agaricomycetes > Cantharellales > Tulasnellaceae > Tulasnella sp. JGI-2019a. Next base: position 60,434 of record WSUE01000198.1, read on the forward strand.
GACTCGGAGCTTATATCAAACCGTCACGTATCGAATCATCGAGAGCGGAAGCTTATACACGGCTATTTCCTTTCTATGGATAATATTTACCCTTCCGTCTGGACCCCATACGTAAGTCGGATTAATACTAGAGCTACGCGGCCGCACTGCTCATTTTGTCTTCAAGCTCGGTGTCGCAATATTCGTCAACTATGTGTTTCAAATGATGGTCGTACTTGCCCCAATGATGATGTTCGCACATGTAAGGGTCCTGACGATACATTCCTACCGTCCTCAGTCCCACTAAAGACTTCCCCTTTCGTGAACTTGATAGCTTAGCAAGCGGGTTGTTTCACAGATGCAAAATATCAATGCCGTTGGCACAGAACGCCCTACAGACAAAGACTCGCCGCATCAGGCTTTCAGCACTGGCGTCGTCAGCACGACCATTGCGTTCCAGCCCCCGTTGTCGCTTTCTGAAGCAAACGAATATCCACTCCATGGTTCCTCGGGCCAATAAAAATACGGGAAGGATGATAAGAGACGGTCGGCTAGTGCAAACAAACGATATAGCCAGTGAAGGAGCTTCTCGGTTTTTTATCCATTTACTCAACAACTTATATCATAATTCGTAGTTCAACTTGTATATGTCCCACATTCCTTCCATGTCTTTGAAGCTCTTAGATCCTGTCGTTTACCGATATATATATACTTTGTGCTGAAAGACTAAAGTGTCGGCTTACGCGACTGAAAGGATTGGCGAGCTTAGGGAAAGGTAGAAGGCTTTGTTACTGCCTACTCAGAATGCAAGCCCCATAATCCACTTGGAAGCGCTAATCTGGAATTATTACGACCTGAAAGCGCGATCTGCTGCCGTTTGGAGCTTTTATCTCATGTTCCGATAGGATAGTAGACTAATTGATAGACAATGAGCCATACTTCCATCCACCTCACCATTTCCCCTTCAGCCTACGAGATAGGGATGTGCATCCTATTATCAATAGGTAGATAAGTGGTGCAATAGCGTGTACGGGGCTGTCCAGTGTGAGATCCGACCAAGCTCGGTATATCAACGTTACGACAGCAAGGCTGGGCTGCAGAAATATTCCCTTCATGAGACAATGATACGATTTGTTCCTAGTCCTGAATAAAAGGGATACCATAGTGATTTATACGCCAGACCGAAGGACTAGTTTCGCCCGAAGACCTCGAACTTATCGCAGCCCTCACAGAGTATAGAGCGATTCCCTCCAGCGCCACCATTGCCAAATACCAGCTCGAAACTCTGTTTGTCGGAAAGGAAAGGCCAAAGACATGAAAAATTCCGCCCTCAACATTATTCAGGGTCCGTATGTAATGCATCCATTTTGCCATGCACCAAGCCTACGCACGCATCGATAGTGCCGGGGATTTGCGACCCATGGATCCTCTGAACCGTCGCCGTATTCCAGTCCAACTCTGCAAACGATCAGGTTCCCGCTGCCAGCCGTGGTTCTGCTACGTACAATCGATATCCTTCTAATCCTATATCAGGGTCGCAGGGCGATCCTGTGGCGGTTAACACCGAGATTGGTCTATCATGCCCTCGTTACCGCCGCATTCCAACTTTTGCACGCCTCATCGTTTCTCCTCCTTCGCAATTTTGCCACCATCAACACATCTTTTCAGAGCGTTTGCGGACCTTGTCTCGCCTCAGTCAAGTAGCGACACATGGCCGACATTTCACTAGACGCTGCCAACTTCTTCGGTCTTCTCATATCCGTTTGGCTTTATGGTAGGGGCAGTACAATCGTCGTTCCCGGATTATCGCAACTCATGAGAAATCATCTTTGCAAAATCATTAGCGCTGTTTCTGTGGATGTTCTTGATCTCAATCTGGCCTTTATGGAACCAGAGACACCGATCTGGAGGAAAATTCGTTGTGGCCGTTATTTCGTGTCTTTTCGTGACCGCCACAAGCCATATAGGTTCGCCAGCCTACAATATGTTACTATCTCACCTTCCTGACATGACCTTCAGCCATAACCGTCGCCGAAGGCTATGACAGATTTATCATGTACCGCGCACTCCCCGGCGGGATGGTATACTCCGAAGCGGAGTATTTGCCGGGGGCTACCATAGATGGGTGAGATCTCCCACCAGGATGATCCTAGATTAGGATCTTGTCACTGACTCTTGATTCCTGTTCATAGTTGGACCTTGATCTTCGCGGTGTGTACATGCACTATGGCTCGCATGATCGCGTGTGGCACTGATTTCCAACCATTACCGTCACTTGTTGAACAGATCACTAATGCAGATGTTATTCTTATATGGAGACTGTGGGCTGTATGGTCTGGGAGTTGGCACGTTGTCCTTCTTCCTATGGTCCTATTCATCACTGAATTCGGTACGCGTTCCAACCCGCCCCGGATTGCAGACTGAATAATTCGACCCCTAGTTGTTGGAACTGTGGTCTCCGCCCAGTTAGGTTCTAGCGCAGTATTTGTTCATCCTCATCAGAATGGTCACAGCACGGAAGAGATTGTAGCATGTGTCTGCCAACTCTCGATCAATGTGATATGCACACCCTTGGTCATCGCACGGCTTTGGTGAGCAATATCTATATTACGGAATGAGTGTCCTGACGCGAACTTCACCAGGTGGATTGGTCGACGCGCCGAGATAGAACAAACTCGAAGCCTGTATCAAACCGTGATATTTCGGCTCGTCGAGAGTGGGAGCTTATATACAGTGACTTCACTCCTATGGGCCATATTTCACCTTCCTTCCGGAAGCGCATACGTGAGTCGCGCTAGCATCTGTTTATAGTCATAGTGTTGACTGTTGCCTCAAAGCCTGGGGTGTCGGCCTTCGTCACCTACGTGTTTCAAGGGATTCTCACGGTTGCGCCGATGATGATCTTCCAGCATGTGAGCGTACTTTTAGGCATCCGTCTATCTTCGAGGTCTACCAACAACTCTTCTGTAGCTGAGCCGAAAGATCGCAGTCGAGGCCCTTGACCTCAATATTTCGAAACCACAAAGCGAAAAACACACAACCCAGCTAGATCGGCCACCTAGCCATGTTATCAGTACAACAATTACGTTCCAACCTCCGACCTTGGGCAATGAGCCATAATACGTCACTCCCATGAGGTTGCCTGTTCACTTTTTTTTTTCGATGTAAGTACATGATATGTTCTGTTGGGATAGGACGCCATGCTAATCTCCCTCTGGTTCTTCCTGTCCCTAGGATTTTCTCGCTGTCGGGCTAGGTGGCGCGTAGCGTTTATAATTTAAATTCGACTTTGGATTCACGTGCTTCTTCATTAATCAAACAAATGGACGCTATAAATTCTTCCTGAAGCCTGGCTCTGCTGTGGGTCATCTCTCCTACTTAGCTGACAACAAGGAATTGTCGACGATAAGATTAACTCGTACTCTAGTGTTTTCCGCTGAGCGATATAACCAACCCATCTCAGAGTCAGATAGGGAATCATCGCCCTTGCTCAGGCGAGGATCCGGTGGAGGAAGGTAAACGCAGTCGTAGCGGGAGCCTTTAAGAGCTTTCTGACCTAATCCTTGTGCATTTAAATACTCGTGGACTACAAAACCGATTCGGCCTTCGTCGTATCAGAGTTAGCATTATATCGCCCATCGATTTTAAGCTGTCACGTCTGCTGATAAAATCCTCCGAACGCTTCCGGTGAGGTCGTAAGGTTTGGTGGCCCTACCGCTCTTTTGAAAAAGATGGCATGCCTGAGCCCCTCGAGGATGGGAGAGATGATGAAAGGGCTGAATTAGAAACCCAAGGCTTCGTTGCAAACACGAATTCATTCAAACTGGAATTTAATCAAATTGTTGCGTCGTAAAAAGTTATTGATTCGTCGCGTTTGACTCCCAAGGTACTGATAGACCGAAGGGTGCTTTTGATATTATCAAGCAGGATCTGCATCTACTATATAGCCTATCCCAAAGCGCTGGCTTTTGTTCTGAAGAACTAGAGATGTGGTACATTACACTTGTGAACTCGTCTACATCATCGCCCTGCCAGCCTGGTCGCTTTCTAAGTCAAAATTGGCTGCCGAGCAGTCCAAAGCGTGTTATATATTCATGTACAATACTCCCAAAGCCTGAACAGACGGTCTGAACGGGGGGGGCGGGGGCATATGAACGGTGGAGAAGAGGTGTGCATGTGAAAAGTAGAAAAAAAATCGATATCAATATCGAACATTGATGTTTGCGATCGTCAGCTCATCTCGATCGTGAGCATCGTCCTGCTCACTTAAGCAACGTCGGTCACAAAATTGAACACCATTATAGGTATTTATGGCTCAGCGGTTAGTGTGACCTTCCTAGACTCCTATCTTGCGATGTACACATCAATCCATTCAAGAACCTGGTGGCCACTTAAATATCGGCAATACGCGAATGGACAGCATGCAGTATCATTTCATTCCCGCCCTAAAGCACTTTCCTTCGCGTTTTCGCTACTGAGGTCACTTCTTAAACCTTCTCCCAAAGCGTCTTCACTTCGGTTAGCTATGGCTGACATGCCGCTTGGTGCTGCCAATTACTTTGGCCTCATCGTGTCAGTTTGGATCTACGGTAGGCAAGCAGTACAGTATGGATTCGCGGCTCACTCAATACTAATGTCCCTCCGCTAGCGGTGTTTCTGAACATGCTCTTATCTTCAATCCGACCGCTGTGGAATCGAAGGCTTCATCCAGGAGGCGGGTTCGTTTTAGGGGCCATGTGCTGTCTTTTCATATCAGCCACAGCGAACATCGGTGAGCCGATCTACGGTTGTGGACCCCCCCCCCCATCCTTGGCTGACATCAACGTCTTAGCGATAAAAATCGCGACGGGGTATAGTACGTTCCGAAGGGCGCCCAATAATATAGAACCTGGTAATGAGTGTTCGTTGAAGACGATCTTAAGCGCACATTTCATCTGGAAAATGTGTTCAAGATGTGTAGCTGACTGATCTTTTTGATCGGGAACTATAGCTGGTTTTGTGTGCTTGGGATGAGTCCATACGCCGTTTTCTCTTGTGGTCGCTCATTAAATCATTCCCCCATAAGGTCTGGACTGCAGAATCGACCCTCATCTGGAGGCTATGGGTTGTTTGGTCCCAGCACTGGTGCGTCGTTGCGTTCCCTATCGCTTTGCTGTGTAAATTGATATACACACTCCAGCCGAATTAGGTACTTCCAACTGAATTCCCTTACTTTCTAGGTTCGCTTCTAGTCCTCTGCGGCAAGACTGGGCTACGCCAAGCGCTGAAATATCCTCAACAAGATCACTACGAGATCGAAGAAGTAATATCTTCTGTCTCCTTGCTGATCAGCCTGATATGCTCGCCCCTGGTCATAGTACGACTTTGGTAGGTTTGACTGTATGATCGATGAGCCTATTGGGTGAATAACCCCATATAAACTTCAACAGGTGAGTCGGTCACCGGGTCCAGACGAATCGGACTCGGAGCTTGTATCAAACCGTCACATATCTAATTATCGAGAGTGGAAGCTTATACACAACTATTTCTTTTCTGTGGATAGTACTTCCTCTTCCGTCTGGATACCCATACGTAAGTTGAATTAATACTAGGGCCACGCGGCCGCACTGCTCATTTTTGCCTTTTAGCGCGGTGTCGCAATATTCGTGAACTATATGTTCCAAATTGTGGTCGTGCTCGCCCCAATGATGATGTTCGCACATGTAAGGGTCTTGTCGATGCATTCCTACCATCTTCCGGTCGCACCAAAGACTTCCCCTTGCATAAATTTTATAGCTCGGCAAGCGGGTTGTCTCACAGATGCAAGAAATCGATGTCGTCAGCACAAAATGCCCTACAGACAAAGGCTCACCGCATCAGGCTTTCAACACTGGTGTCGGAGCACGACCATTGCTTTCCAGTCTCCGTTGTCGCTTTCTGAACCAAGCGAATATACGCTTCATGGTTCCCTGGGCCAATAAAAACACGGGAGGAATGATGGGAGGCCATCAACTCAGCACAAACAAGCGATATAGCTAGTGATGGAGCTTCTCGTTTTTTTTTTTGTCCATTTACTCAACATCTTAAATCACAATAAGGCCGGTAGGGACGCACGAGCACGGCAGAGCCCGCTACCCCATGCAACGCGAGTCCTTGATCAGAAGTTTCGATAGTGTAGGACTCAGGCTCGCCCTCGCGATCCTTAGTTAAGCAATAGCTATAGTGCTTATTCAACGCGAACCTCTTGTACATTTCCATGGCATTAGATATAACGTCCTATTTATAGCTCAAGGACCTGAAAATATTGTGATTGAGATTGAATTTCCTTGACCGACTTGATGGGGGCAACGTGGGGCTCGCCTCCAGCTCGCGTCGCGCACATAGCAACGTGATTTACATGAAGACGCCGCGATTCTTTCACACAGAAACGGGATCTCAAAAGTCTAAGTGTTTTGGGAAGTGGCGCGAAAATCGAGTGGTGCACCGACAAAGACCCACTACTAAGGTAGCGGGAATTCGTAGTTCAACTTGTATATGTCCCACATTCCTTCCGTCTTTGTAAGCCCTTTGCTTCTATCATTTACTGATATATATACTTTGTGCTGAGAGACTGGAGTATCGGCTCACACGACTCCGTAGTCATAATTGTGTCTTACGGTTTATTCTCTACATCATTGGTTGCCTTGGATATACTTTGTACCCAACCTGCAAATAAGTTACTCGGCTTACACGAGCGAACAGGCTGCAAAAGACCCCACTCTGACTCAGAGGAAGTAGACGGGCCGGCGAGCCAGGGACGTGGGGAATCATTGACTTCCCTCCAATCCGTGGTAATGGGAAGTACACAAACGGTGGTACTGATAAATACAAAGGAGCGATTGGCCGTTTTATCGTGCCGCTATTTCAGAGTATAGATGTTTAGTAGTAGAAGAAGATATCTTGGATTGGTAGGGAGCAGCTCTGTAATCAAGGCGTTTGTCCTTCAGCGCCATGTGAATGAACTCCTGATCCGCGGTGCGAGGGAGTGGAACACCGCCTAGTCCCCTCAGTCAGAGGTTGCGACAATCATTCATGACATTGGGACTCAGATGAAAGAGGCGCAAATTGGAGTTGTCGCCATTAGAGCTTAGCACTTCTCCGCTTTGCGCAGTAATCGCCGGGGGACAACAATTCCAGCACTTTGACCAATGTGGCACCTCTAGATAGCAAGTCCAGCGCGGGATCTGGCCAAGCTCAATATACCAGCGCTACGACAGCAAAGCTGGGTTGTAGCAACCTGTCCTTCATGAGAATGTCACTGTACGCCGGACCGAACGTCCGAGTAATTCTCCGCCCCAAAACCCCATCGCAGCCCTCGTAGAGTATTGAGTAATTCCCTCCAGCGCTACCATTGTCAAAAACGGGTTTGAAGCTTTGAATGGCCGGAGGGACCAAGGGCATGGGAGTTGGGCCCCAAATTTTGCGCATTGCACATCCTTATGTAATGCATCAATTAATCCACGGTTCGCCACCTTTTTGAATTCTTTTCCATGGACTCGCGACCCATGGATCCCCTGAATCGTCACCGTATTCTAATTCGGCTCTATAAATGATCAGGTTCCAACTGTCAACCATGTCTCTGCCATGCACGGTCAATGTCTTATCGTTCCTACATCAGGGTTGCAGGGCGATCCTGCAGCGACGGTTGGCACCAAGAGCTAGAGTGGTCCATCAAGCCCCTGACCGCGTGTTACCGCCACGGCACTCCAACTTTTGCACGTCCCATCCTTTCTCTTCCCCCGCAATTTTGCTACCATCAAGATAGCTTTTTCGGGCGCTTGCAGACCGCGCATCACCTTGGTCGAGTGGTGACACATGGCCGATATTTCGCTGGACACCGCCAACTTCTTCGGACTTCTCCTATCTGTTTGGCTTTATGGTAGGGGCAGCGCAGTCCTCGTTCTTGGACCATCGCGACTCATGAAAAACCGTCTTTGCTTAATCATTAGGATTGTTTCCGAGGATGTTCTTGACCTCGATCTGGCCATTATGGAACCGGAGACACCGACCTGGAGGAAAATTCGTTGTGGCCGTCACCTTGTGCCTCTTCGTGACCGCCACAAGCCATATAGGTTCGCCAGCCTACAATACGTTACTATCTCACCTTCCTGACATGACCTTCAGTCATAAACGTTGCCGAGGGCTATGACAGATTTGTCATGTGTCGCGCACTCCCTGACGGGATGGTATACTCCGAAGCGGAGTATTTGCCGGGGGGCATCATAGATGGGTCAGATCCATTATCAGGATGATCCTAGATTAGGATCTTGCCACTGACTCTTGATTCCTGTCATAGTTGGGTCATTGTCGTCGCGGTGTGTACATGCACTATCCCCTAGATGATCGCGCGTGGCACTGATTTCCAACCGTTACCGTCGCTTGTTAAACAGATCTGGAATGTAGAGATTATTCTTATATGGAGACTGTGGACTGTATGGTCTGAGGATTGGCGCGTTGTCCTTCCTCCTATTGTCCTATTCACCACCGAATTCGGTACGCATCCCAACCCGCCCCAGATTTCAGACTGAATAATTCGGCCTCTAGTTGCTGGGACTTTGGTCTGTGCCCAGTTAGGCGCTGGCAAAGCATTTGATAATCCTTCTCGCAATGGTCACAACACGGGAGAGATTGTGGCATCTGTCTGCCTACTCTCGGTCAATATGATATGCACGCCCTTGGTCATCGCACGGCTTTGGTAAGCAATAGTTGTATTATGAGATGAGTGTCCTGACGCAAACCTCACCAGGTGGATTGGTCAACGCTCCGAGATACAACAGACTCGGAGCCTGCATCAAACCGTGATATTTCGGCTTGTTGAGAGCGGAAGCTTATACACAGTGACTTCTCTCCTATGGGTTATATTTCACCTTCCATCCGGAAGCGCATATGTGAGTTCCACGAGCAACTGTTTATAGCCATAGTGTTGACTGTTGCCTCAAAGCCCGGGGTGTTGGCCTTCGTCACCTACGTGTTTCAAGCGATTATCACAGTTGCGCCGATGATGATTTTCCAGCATGTGAGTGTGCTTTCAGGCATCTGTCTATCTTCCAGGTCTACTAACAACTCTTTGGTTTGCCAATCATGATAGCTGGGCCAAAAGATTGCGGCTGAGGCCCTTGACCTCAATATCTCGAAACCGCAAAGTGGAAAAGATACAGCACAGCCTGATCAACCACTTAGCGATGTTATCAGTACGACCATTGCATTCCGACCCCAGTCCTCGGCTACTGAGCCGTAATATGACCTCTTTGTGAACGTATGCGCTCACCCAACAAAATTAAGACTTACCTCTAGAAGCTGAGAGAGATTAGGAGTATATGCCAGTACGTTGGGGAATCCAGCCCGAAGGGGATATAGAAGGCGTATTCAAAGGCCCGAGATGAGTCCAGACGCTGGTCGTCACTATATGACTGTCCTTCGCTACTCACTCTTGTAGTAGGATGATCCCTCATCGCGTAGACAAATGCTGAAATAAGCGGCACGAATACCGCCATTCCTTCCATATCTCTCCTTTTCATTCGCCTTTCCGCTACTAGCACCCTTTACTTCAAATATAATTTCAGCCTGAAAGCATGATTCGTCGTAATTTGGAACTTTTGCCTCGCGTTCCGATGGGACGGTAGACTCTTTGCTAGTCAATGAACCATACAGCCTTCTGCCTCATGATCTCCCTTGCATACTTCAGCCTACAAGATAAGAATGATGCATTATATCATCAATAGGTACATAAGTTGTGCATCGATGACGATCGGCGGCAGCACTGGCAACTTCCGACCCCGGATACATTTTACTTCGCACGATTTTCGTGTTCAACGTCTTGGACTTTTTTCTGTGGCTTCAGGTTTCATTTGAGGACTGAAGAGTGACCCTACGCTAATTCGGCTATATGCGACTGAGACTGACAAGGGACGGCACTGCACACCTCGTGCCATCTTGACATTTATTCCATTTTACTCCTTCTATCGTCTTCCATCCGTAATTTTCTGCTAGGACTTTTTTTCTTCTTGAACCTTATGCTAACGTGGCTTCGCCTGCATCAAGGCGACGGGCGATATGCCACTTGAAGCCGCCAACTATTCTGGTCTTCTGTTGTCGATCTGGATATATAGTACGAGGGAATGCAGATTCGCGCCCCACCCAATGCTCATGATGCTCCCGGTCGTTAGCGGTATTTCAGCGCATGTTTCTGTCTTCAATCGGGTCGCTTTGGAGACATCGCCTCGGAGGCAAATTTGTCTTGTTAGCCGCGTGCTATCTTTTCGTTTCAGCCACGGCAAAAATCGGCGAGTCAGGCCATGGTAATAACCCCGCTATCTTGGGCTGATAGTAACATGGCCTTCAGTCATAAACATTGCGAGAGGGTACGATATGTTCATCAAGTATCACCTAGAACCTGGGAATCCGACAAGGAGAATCCATTGAAGGCTGTCTTGAACGGGTCAGTAAACATCCTTGATTGACTATGATAGGCTTGGAATGCATGGCGAACTGAACTGTATAATCATCGATTATAGTTTGTTTTATGTCCTTAGGGCGAGTGAACCCATCTGCTTCTGGTGTGATGATTGTTAATTATGTGTTTACTCCTTAAGATCTAGGTGGCAGAATCAACCATTATCTGGAGGCTATGGTCTGTATGGTCCCAGAACTAGCATATCGTTTTTTGTTCCTGTTGGCTTGCTGTTCATCGAAATCGGTATGCATACCACGGGGGGGGGGGGGGGGGGGGGGGGGGGGGGGGGGGGGGGGGGGGGGGGGGGGGGGGGGGGGGGGGGGGGGGGGCGGG